>APFE030873924.1:7343-22935 GCA_000404065.3 Pinus taeda
TTTGGTCAATAATATATTTAATTCCTTATTGATTTATATACTAGGGATAAATTAATTTTAATTTAGCTATATTTAACCACCTACCTACTATGTAACGCTTGTTTTATATTGGCAATATCATGATACTATAATAATATTAACAACTTATTTTAATTAATTTATGTTTTTATTTTTGGCTTGTTTTAAAGAGTTCTTTTAGGGTGCTGAATCTATTTATATATTCAAAAACTCATTTTAAACAACAGAAAATTACAATGTCTAATAACAAACTTTTTGTATGCTCAACTCTATAGTAGCAATTTTTTGTATTCACAAATTTTCCAATTTTGATTTTTTTTTTTTTAATTATTTTTCTGTGAATTAACGACATTCTATTAACATATTCAATTACATATTGTGTAGACCCCTTATGCCTTTGGTGTTCCCTTTGGGAAATGAGATCATTAGCCATAAAGGGGGATTGTATTGTTCAAGGAAATGTATCGGAGACCAGTAGTTGTTGCCTCTCAGATCTAGCCTTTTGATCACCGAGACAATGGGTGTAACTTATATGAATTTGTAAGGCTTAACACAAACACATGCAAACCAAGTCTACATCATAGAGTAATAAGCGTGCACCTAATCCCTCACAAGCTAATGGAGTAGATCTGAAAGAGATCTTAGAGATCTTGCTCCTATTTGAAGATCCTACTCTCGCTCTTAGATTTAACCTCTTACGCGTAGTCGTTAATAGAGAAGAGGAATGTTCCTCCTCCCCAAAAGGGGAGTTAGCATGCATAATAAACAGCACAAACCATATTCATATACTAATCGAGAAACATACATAGGAAGGAAAAAGACATATATACTTCTATTAAATAAAAAAAACATACATAGGAAAGAAAAACACATATTTATTAAATCAAAACATTGATACATCTTTTACCTCAGGTGTTCCTTGTTACTCCTCAATCCTTGGCCTAACAACTTCCTAGATACAACAAGACAGGGTTGATCTCGCATGAAATGGAAGTCTAATGGAAAATTGGTAGTGTGACTGAGTTATCTCTCTCTCTTTAACTCCCCTCTCCTCTTAATAAGGTCAATTTATATAGGCTTTTTCTATCCCTCGGGAGAATGTTACTAGACACCTAGGGGTTCGATTGCAAAAATGTTAACAATGATCATTTATGATAGTGTTGGGTAACCCAAACATAGTAACAATGTGGTTCAATATGAATAATGTCGCAATGACACCATCTTTATAGAAGGTAGGCATTAACTTCAACCCACTTAATAAAGTAGTCCACTACTACAATGATGTAGTGGTGTCCTTTGGCCTATGTGGGGTTACACTACATAAAGTCAATGCCCCATGTAGCGAAGGGTTTGACAACAACCACAGGGTGAAGTGGAGCAAGGTGAGCACGAATCTTCTTAGCAAATATTTGACATGGGTGACATTTTTGGACCACAGTGATACAATCCTCAAAGATCAAAGGCCAAAAATAACCAGTGTGTAAGATTTTTTGAGCAGTGGCATGCTAAAAAAGTGATTGCCACATGCTATGGCATGAAAACCATTCAAGACTTGTTTGACTTCGTCATCAGTGAGACATCGATGTAACACCACATCAATTCCATGATGATAAAGAGTATTAGTGATAATGACATATTTCCTAGCTTGATGGCGTATATGTCGACATTCATCGCGAGACAATTTAGACCAAAAATGTTGAGTTTGGAGATAAATAAGAACATCTCCATGCCATGTAACAGAGGTGTTAATGAGGAATAAGGATTCATTAGGAAACAAGTCCTCAACCACAATTTCTTCATCAAATTGAGGTAACTCAGACATTAACTTAGCAAGCATTAAGGATTTCTTGTATTTAGCAACCACAGACACCAACTTAAAGAACAAAAATCCACTTTGAGTATTTGCCCCCAATGATTTGACAACTAAGAATTTGTTTCATGGGGTTGGAGTCAGTGATTATAGTAGTATTTCGTAAGAGTATGTAATTTCGTAGCTATTGGATAGAAAGAATGATCACCAAAGTCAACTTATCAATGTGGGAATAACGAATATTTGGATTGCTAATGTGACATCCCTTTTGCTACCCCTCTTGTAAATGTCATTATGAATTGTAATTCATGTAAAATAATGTGGGAATACAAATAATGACTAGGTTGAGGGGAGTGGACACAGATTCAAAGGCATGAGGAGGTGTTGCTTGGGAATTGATTAAACTTAGGGTGCTTCATTTAATATGTCAACGGTTCCATGATTGGGTTTAATGGCCTGCACAATAGGAAAGGAGGTTGAGCATGGGCTTCATGAGTAAAGGACGAGCCCATACTGTCCCTATTCTCATGGGGTGTGTGGTGTGGTCAACATGCAAGAGACAAGTGACTGAGTTGGCAACAAAAAAGGTTTTTGGGAAGAAAGCAAGAGCAATTAGATAGATGTAGGAAAACAAGTAACACGAGGAGAGCAAGCACAAACATCAAGGGGAGAAAGATCATGAGAGAGAGAGAGAGAGAAACAACAGATGGAGACACATTGTGCTATGGATTCTTATGGGTGAATAAGTGGAGGCACTATCTGCTCTAGACCCTAGTGTGATTTGATTGACTTGTATCGATGTGAATTCCCTTGAGCACTCAACTCCTCAACCTCTAAATTTGGCATAGGGATGGAGAACTGCAAGAACTGCAAGGTAGTGGAGGGCCTACGTAACGGTTTTGGGGCTCAAAGGGGGCTCAAAGCCCATAGTTTTGGGTGAAAGTATGGTAAAGACTCCACGAAGTGCGGGAAGCATGAATTGTAACGAGTCAAGTCAAAGGGTTGTCCGCCCAAGAATAATGTAAAATAATAGGAAGTGAGTCGGCCTGCCCATGGTTTGTGGACCATGGGAATGTATAAATAGAGAAAGGCTCTATGGCTAGAAGTCAGTTTTTGAAAAGTTTTGGTTTTGGATCTTGATGTTTATGGGTTTGTGAAGGAAATATTCTCTGCATCTGTAAGTTTGAGTCAAGGGTGTTGGTAGATAGACAGAGGCTCTACAGCTGTGTGCGCAGAGGCCTGGTAGAGTTCGCAGCTGTGTGCGCGGACCCCTGTAGCTGAGTGCGCAGGGTGGATCTAGTTGTAGTGACGGAAGATATTAATAAAGATAAGTTGTTTCTTGAAATAGCGCGGATCTATTATGTTCTGGTTTATGCATATGTTATATCTTTTTATAATTGCGCGCAGTGGGTTTTATTGTTAAATGTTTGCTTAAAGACTATAACAAGAAGATCATATCTATAATAATTTCCTTAATAAGAAAGTACACCTGCATTTGGATAGTAGTACAGAAGTGGTGCGAGGCCACAGAAAGGTTCGCGACCCCCTCCAGACCACATCAAGACATCCTAAGGGTGCAGAAACCTAGTTCCAGCACCCTCCCCTGCTGCCTCGGGTGAGACCTCATTCCGCGCTCTACGGGCTATTGCCGAAAGGTTCGATAGCTGCGCGATTTGTTTGAGATCTAATGAAATCAGAATATCACAAGGATTGGTCAGCGAATTCTACATACTCTTGGAACATAGACAACTGCACAGAAGTTGAAGTAATGTCTGTATTACATTCAATGTTAGCCTACTATAGAACATATCTAGCTGATGATATCGGTCCTGTCAATGCTACCAGACGTATCATTGGTGGGTTTGAAGGAACTCTAGATGCATGGTTAAAAGCAAAAACATTGAAAGAACCAAATTTCCTTCCATCATGGGAACAATGAGTTGTTCAAAATTTAGATGGTAGTACATACATGGATCCAGTCACACAACTTCCTGTTAATAACATGATAGGTCGGCTTTTGTATGGAATTACAATCAATTTTATTGGTTTCCCTCAAATCACCAATGAAATTACCACTATTACTCTATTGGCCATGAAGTTGCATAATATGCAGCACTTTGATGAGTATTTCAATGAATTTCTTCATTGTCTCCATACTCTGTCCACAGATCTCATCTTAGAATCAAAGTGGAAATAAACCTTTGTTTCCTCTCTTCCATATTGGGTTTCTTCTGCAATTGTAAATAAACTCCCTGGAAAAATTGGAGACTATAAATTCGGAGTCATTCGATAGGCTGTTAAAGCTATCATAGTTGAGTTATGTTCGCAGATGAAAATTGCCCGTGCTGCTACAAATCCTAAAAAACCACATGGTTATCAACAACTTTGTAAACAATGGCTCCTCGGTAAGCCTGGAAATTCTGAGGGGCGAAGGAGAAAGCACAAGCATTCAAAAAAGAATTCCCAGTCATCCCGCGTTCCACAGAAAAGACATTTCAAAAAGAAGCCATATAAACATACTGAAATGTTCTCTAAAGAAAAGGAAATCATCTGCTACAAATGCAATGAAAAAGGGCACACTGCAAATCAATGTCCTAAGAAGAAGAAAGAAGCTACAAAGAAGAAGCTGCCCTAGAGAAATAAAAGGGAAAAATTAATTTCTTTGAGTTACCAAGCAATTGTGACGAATTAATAACTTCTGATTCTGAATCTGAAAATGAATTAAATTTTGTCCATTCTGACTATTCTTCGTCCTCTAAAGAAGAATTTTGCAGAGATCCACATTGCACAGAATGCAAAGACTGTGAGTGCAGTGATCCTGATGTTTGCCAGTGCAACGCAATCAGGATGATGAAGGACGATTATGATGAAACAAGGAGGAATTACTTCACACAGATGATGGCAGCTACAGATCTGCAAATTAAAGAAATGTACAAATCCTTACTGATGAAGCACTTGGAGAAAACGCCTTCCAATACAAAAAGTTTTCCACACAAAGGGTATGTTCCTCCTGCTTCTCTATTCTCAGTCGAGGCTCTAACTAGGCAGTTTAAAAATGAAGATTTTGGTGAAGATTTTCCCCAGACATTGCCTAGCATACACCAAGCCATCAAAGAGATTAGAAAGACAGTAAAGGAGAACAAGAAGCTTTGCATAGAAAATCATAAAGATTTAAATGTTAGATTAATGAATGCGCAGGAAGCTTCTACCTCTCAGAATCCTGCTATGTCTGGAAAATTAGAAAATTGGACGTTTCATCCTAATCCAATTTCTGAAGAAATAAATCCAACAAGAAATGGTTCTGATGATGAAACTGAAAGAATGGGTGTGGGATGCAATATTTTTAACATGGATGTTATGTATTGTGTCAAGATGAATTTTAAATTGGGATCACAGTATGAATATTGGAAAGTATTGATGGACACTGGATCCAAGTTGAACATCGTGAATAACATAGTTGTCAGCACACATCTCAGAAGACCAACTGCTTGGCCAAGGGTAACGACCGCAAGAGGTGACATTATAACTGTGTCAGAAGTAGAAGTTGACGTATTCCTGACTGAAGAAATTGGCGTCCATCTTGTTTGTCCGATAGTTCCAGGTATGGATTGTGCTATGTACTTAGGAATGCCATTTTTCCAAAATTTTGAAAGACATGGAGCCAAGTTTGACAGTCCCAGCCAAAGGTATGGATATTTTGTCAGCTTTAATAATAAGGAAATCATTTTTCCATTTATCAATACTAACTCTCCAAATAGGCTGAAAAGAATAGAAAGAATGGAGAATCTCTTAGCAAAAATGGAAACGAAAAAAGAGATATTAAAGACTGAAGAACATCTGGATAATAGAAAATATGCCAGAGAAATAGCAGACATAACTGCTAAATTCAAAGAATGTTGTTCTAATGATCCCAATGCATTCTGGCATATCAATAAACAGGAAGTTGAACTTCCTCTTAAATATGATTTCAATGGCAAATTGAGAAGGTAGAAGGCAATTGCCATGAATTCAGAGAAAATGAAGTTATGTAAGGAAGAAATCAAGGATTTGCTAAAAAAAGGTCTGATAAGGAAAAGCAAAAGTCCCATTGCCTGCTTCGCCCTTTATGTCAAAAAGCACTCAGAATAGGCCAGAGGAAAGCCAAGATTGGTTGTAAATTATAAGCCTTTAATTGGTATCCTTGACTATGATGCCTATCCTCTCCCAAAGCCTTCCACTATACTTGCCCAGATTTCTAAATCTAAAGTGTTCTCAAAGTTTGATCTCAAGTCTGGATTTTGGCAGGTTGGGATAAAGGAATCAAACAAGTGGAAAACTGCTTTCTTCGTGCCTGAAGGACATTATGAGTGGAATATCATGCCGTTTGGCCTGATAAATGCGCCTTCTGCTTTTCAAAGAATCATAGATGAAACTTTTGAAGGTATGGATGATTTCCTTAAGAAATACATACATGACTTGGTGATTCATTCAGGGAATATTCCGGAATACATCAAGCATCTGAAGATTTTTCTAAAAAGGGTTAAAGAAAAGGGTATAGTCCTATCTAAATCTAAAATGAAATTGTTTAAACCTATTATAGACTTTTTGGGTTACAACATTCAATATGGTTCATACAGTGTAATACAAAGAAGTCTCAATTTTGTGGATCATTTTCCCGATAAAATCCTTGACAAAACTCAGCTCTAACGTTTTCTTGGAAGCCTGAATTATATTTCAAAATTTATGAAGCATTGTGCTCAAGAACGAAAACTTTTAAATCAGGGACTCCAAAAGGTTCCAATTCCCTGGAACGAAGAATGTACCAAGGCAGTAAGAAGAATAAAAGATAAAGTCAGAAAAATCCAACCTCTATCACCCATACAAGAAACATGGGAAATGATTATCATGACCAATGCTAGCCAAATTGGATGGGGCGCGGTTTTATGCCAGAAAAATCCCAGCAACAAAAAGGAAATTGAAATTTGTCAGTATGCTTCAGGACTATGAGCCAAGAATCAACTAAATTGGGCCAGCCTGAAAAAAGAACTCAGAGCAGTATGTCTTGGTATTGCTAAGTTTAAATATTTCGTCATTTATACCAAATTCACTGTTAAAACAGACTGTCATGCTTTAAAGTATGCAATTCAAAAATGCGAATTTGAAGATGCTGCTATGGTCATACGGGTGATGTAGCTGAGCCAGTACAAATTTGATATCGAGTTTGTGCTAGGAAAGAAGAACAATTTTGTAGACATATTGAGTCGAGAATTCTTGTTAGATAATTCAATCCTCTCCTTATCATGTAATTTTATCAGAAGAGATGAATGTTCTGTACAGATAGAAACTCCAAGAGGATGGATCAGTTATGATCTAGAAGTCCCTCTTAGGTCCATGATGAACAATGGTTCCCAGTCAAAGAGATTCGTTATAGAATGGGTATTCCTTACCTTTGGAATGAGAGAATGCAAGATGAAATGAACAATGAAGCCATTGAGGCCTTAGACTATCTAGCTCATATTGGGAGTATCACTTATATGCTAGAAAGAAGCGAAGATGACGAAGATCTAATTGAAAGCTGCCATATAACCTTCAAAAGATTTAATAATCATCTCCACAGAGGAAATTATGATGCAACCCAACAAAGAGGAGCATTTTACACAGGTATGAACCTACATAATTATTCTTCTAACCTTTTCTATTCTATGCAGTTTTCTTTTCTCTATGAAGGATGGACAATCGAGGCAATGGAGAGCATGGATCCCACCCCAGAATGGTTCCTTGAGTGGTGGAAAATTTACGGCCTGTTGGCTCTTGTCATAAAGCCATATTCCCTCAATATCTTAAAATTCTACGGATTCAGTGAACCCACAGCTCATCAATCAGGAACCTTGTACAAATCCGTCAGAGATATTGCGAATATTGAAGATCTCCATTTCCTCCATGGAGTCCGAAGGTGTGGTCATGTCCGATGGTTTCTCACTAACCACTACAAACCCAAGACAATTATTACTAGTGCCAATAGTGACCAGACAAGCTATGATGATTTCCATAATCAAGTGGATCCCGAATCAAATCCTTTTGAATATATCAATTTTTTGGAACCACCAGATAGTCATGCCTCACAATTATGGGAATTTGAAAAGGATGTATGAGTGCATTATTTTTCAAACTATTTGATTGAAAGATTCCGGTACCAGCACTACACTCATCCTCAAATTGAATATTATGTCATGTAACAAGTGTTGTCTTTCTAATCGACATTGGTATTAGACACGCTTTAGTGGGTTCACCTGATCTTGAATCTCCACTGTGTATCTTTTTAGTACAATAATAGAGCTTTAGTGGGATCACATGTTTTGGTTCCCCATTATGCTTTTGCTTTAAGTCCTTGAGATTCGGTCCCTATATGCCAGTTGGCTTTCTGAAAGGAAAAGGGACGAGATAATATGAGTAGTCCGCTCATATCCGAATCAAGGTCGGTAAATTTTAGTTTTGAGTCATTATAATTGAATAGGGAGAAAGCTTGCCCTTCACAGATGTTTGTCCCCCTTCTTAGCTATAAAAGAAGGTAAGGCTCATTCAGAAGGGGAAGTTTTTATTTATTTTTTTATTTTGGGGTTTTTAGAAGTCTTGAGTTTTTCTTGTCTTAGTCTACTTGTATGCTAGGTAGCCTACAGAGTTCTTAAGCTTTGCTAAGATACTTCTGTTAAATGCTGCAGCAGTCTATCTGAGAAAGAGTTGGATGTATTTTTTAGAATTGGTCTCCGATAAGAAAATGTTTGTTATAATCCAGTGATTTTGAGAAATAAAGAAGATTTTTTACTATCTGTTATGAATGGTTCGACAGGCTGCTAAAGCTGTCATAGTTGAGTTATGTTCGCAGATGAAAATTTCTTGTGCTGCTATAAATCCTAAAAAACCACATGGTTATCAGCAACTTTGTAAACAATGGCACCTCGGTAAGCCTGGAAATTCTGAGGGGCGAAGGAGAAAGCACAAGCATTCAAAAAAAGAATTCTCAGTCATCCCGCATACCGAAGTACGAGTTCTAGTCCAATGTCTTCAACACCTTCAACGCCAACACATGACAAACAGGCTACAGACGTTATTCAAGACATCAAGCAAACTCACGATCCACTCACAATTATGTTGTAATCCAGCGATTTTGAGAAATAAAGAAGATTTTTGACTATCTGTTATGAATGGTCCTGTAAATGGTATCAGAGCCAAGTTATTGTTTGAGTGGATCTTATTTGTGAATTATTGTATGAGTGGATCACTAGTTTGCTTGATGTCCCGAGTAGCATTTGTAGCCTGTTTGTCGTGTGTTGGCGTCGAAGGTGTTGAAGACGTTGGACTAGAACTCGTACTTTGGTACGCGAGGAAGCCGCAATTATTTCAGTAAGAGGAAGCCGCAATAATTCTTGATAACGTTTGGCTATTTAAATGGTATTTATTCTTCTTCAATATTTCTTTGCATCATGGATTCATCTCTTCATGCATCCTCTTCTATGGGATCAATGTCCAAAGGCCGCTTTGGTTCTAAGAATTTTGATGAATTAGAAACTGAAGAACAATTAAGATCAGGATTAGAACATCTATGCATGCTTGAAGATAAAGATCTTAATTTTGCATGTTTAAATATTGAAGAACCTAATCCCAGTGTAGCTTGGAAACTCCCTGAGGTTTCTCCATTTGATGTTTACAAAGGAGTTTCACAATTTCAATTTAAAGCCCTCAGTCAGATAAAAATTAAAGAAATATCTATTAACTGAGTTGAATCTAAATGCTATGATGACAATTCCACTACTGGAACCCCGACATATCCAGGTTGCCCTTAAGTCTGGTTATCAGTATGTCCATCTGGGGATGGTGAGAGTAGGCCTCAATGCACTTCACAGAAAAGGCCAACAAACATTTGTTTTCTCTGCATTATTAGATAATCAATGGACATCCTTTACTCAAGCCTTGATAGGTGGAATTGAAACCAACCTTTCGGATGGTCCAGTCCAATATATGTATACCCAAATTTCTCTGTTGCACTTGATGACCCTCATATTCTAAAATGTCTTACTCTAGGTGTGTAGACCCGGGGATATGAAGGCTTTATGTCCAAAGCCAAAAATTTGTCCATCTTATATATAACTTGTGTTCGGTTTTATAACACTACTATACCTGTTGTACTGAATTCTCCTGAGAAAGAGTTTGGTACTATCACACTCATCCAGTATGACTCTTCATGTAACCCTGTTGCCCTCGTATTTGTTTCTAAAAGGAGTCTTTCTCTTCCTGATGAATGGGTAACTAGTTGGAAAAAAAAATCCCGTAAACCTATAGCTATAGCCCAACCCATCATTTATGAGATAGACGACTAAGTTGTTACACGATTTCCTAGAGTTCAACTAGCCTTGCAGCATGGTGGACCCAGTATCACCACCGTTCCTACTTTCGTTCCTACTAATCAACTGCACCCGGTTTAGCCCCCGCAACAAATTGTTATTGATCCCATAATCTATGAATCACTTCGGAAACTTTTTGCTCAGCCGACAATAAATCTTGTTTTTAGTTCCGTCTGTGATCATCCTCACTGCTCAAAAACTTTGTGTCATTTTTCTTCAGATCCTCCAACCCCTCATGGAGAATCTTCTGATCATCATCGAGTAAATATGATCAGATTTGTACCACCATCTGATTCTTCTGAACAAAGCTATAAGAAAGTTACATTTTTCAATGTTCATGAAGAACTTTTAATAAATTCAATATCACCAAATACCAGCTCTGGTCTTGGTTTCGCCAGAGCTTCTGTCATCCCTTCCTATAGAAGAAATCTGATTGATAAGGTTCCAAAGACAGTCGAGATTCCTTTTGATTATGAAATAATTGCTTTTCTGAAGATATTCAAAGGAATATGACCTTATGATCCAGAAGATGCTTGGAAGAAAAATATGTTCAACTAGGGTATATACACTCATGAAAAGGAACATCTCTATATGCAAGAATTACTCCTTTTGGAAAAGCAAGATAGAAAAGCATTCAATCAACAGAATATACTGCTTGGAAAGAATGGATGAGAGCTCAAAATTAGTGGATATCATTCTACGAATGGTATTATCCTTCCATAAACCAAGTTGAAAACTCTCTAGTCAAACAATTTAGGAATGAAGCAAAGCAAAAGAAAATTTTGAAACCAGAAGAGTTCATAAAAAAGAGATTAGAAGAAAACCGTGTGGTTATTCCTCCTCCTTTGCAAACTCAGTCTTTTCTCCTAAGATACATAATATGTTGTCCAAACCAAATCTACCAAAACATTTGATAGCAGTTAGAATGAAAGGAGAAAAATTGGTTAAAGATGTTTGCTTATAGTTCAATGTAAATATGATTAGGACAGGTAGTCCTAGTAAGCACAAGTGGGAACTTTTAGATGGTTCAGTGCTTGAAACAGAAATAGAGTTTCCTCAATGGAAAAATTTTGTAATAAGACAACAAGATGGAAAATTGTACAAATTGCTTCCTTCCCATATTGATGATTCATCTTTGTCTGCTAAAGATTCAATAGCAACAACGAACTAGACAAATCTGGCATTGTCTAGTATAGAAAAATTTCTCAGAAAAGAATTTGCTTCACTAGAAACTGCATGTTCAGAAATGAAAACAATGCTTGGCAGAATTCTTCAGAAGCAAGACTATAACATTGTTTGCTTAAATGAAAGCATCAAGACTTTGACAGAAAATGATCAAACAATTGCACAAAGCCTTGATAAGCTCTCTTTGCAAATAGAAAAGAAGATCCATGAGGCAGTTGTTGCTCATGGAAAAGAAATCATCAAGGTTAATAACAACCTTGATATCATCAAAAAACAGGTTTGGGTTGTTTCTTCCGGAGTGGATTCTTTAAAAAAAGCCTAGTGCCAAGGCTTATAAATCCTCCACTCTATTTTCTGATCCGAAGACGTCAGTCCCATATTCCATTACCTCCTCAGTTAAAAGTTTGATAAAAGCTCCTAGTTCGATAAACTTTCCTCCAGCAAGCTCTACCTTGTAGTATTCACCTTTCGCTAATCCTAGTTTCTTTGGGAAAATTTAGAAAAAAACCAGAAGAACCTACTAGAGGTAGTCTTTTAGACTTTTTATATGGTGAATCTTCAGAAGAAAAGGATGATGTTGATACTGGTATTCATAAAATAGATTATGCTCCTGAATTAAAAGATCTTGAAGCATGTGTAAATAATTTTTCTGCTCAAGATAAAGAACAATTTGGTATATCTAATGATATTGATGATAATCAAGTAAATACTACCTCATCAAGATCTAAGTGGAATAGCACCTAGAATCCAGCTCTAGATTGCAAGGATCTGATGAAATTAGAATATCACAAGGATTGGTCAGCTAATTCTACATATTCTTGGAACATAGACAACTGCACAGAAGCTGATGTAATGTTTGTATTACATTCAATGCTAGTCTTCTATAGAACATATCTAGCTAATGATATCGGTCCTGTCAATGCTACCAGACGTATCATTGGTGGGTTTGAAGGAACTCTAGATGCATGGTTAAAAGCAGAAACATTGAAAGAACCAAATTTACTTCCGTCATGGGAACAATCAGTTGTTCAAAATTTAGATGGTAGTACATACATAGATCCAGTCACACATCTTCCTGTTAATAACATGATAGGTCAGCTTCTATATGGAATTACAGTCAATTTTATTGGTTTCCCTCAGATCACCAATGGAATTACCACTATTACTCTATTGGCCATGAAGTTTCATAATATGTAGCACTTTGATGAGTATTTCAATGAATTTCTTCATCGTCTCCATACTCTGTCCACAGATCTCATCTTAGAATCAAAGTGGAAAGAAATCTTTGTTTCCTCTCTTCCACATTGGGTTTCTTCTGCAATTATAAATAAACTCCCTGGAAAAATTGGAGACTATAAATTCGGAGTCATTCGACAGGGTGTTAAAGCTGTCATAGTTGAGTTATGTTTGTAGATGAAAATTTCTTGTGTTGCTACAAATCCTAAAAAACCACATGGTTATCAGCAACTTTGTAAACAATGGCACCCCGGTAAGCCTAGCAATTCTGAGGGGCGAAGGAGAAAGCACAAGCATTCAAAAAAGAATTCCCAGTCATCCCGCATTCCACAGAAAAGACATTTCAAAAAGAAGTCATATAAACATATTGAAATGTTCTCTAAAGAAAAGGAAATCATTTGCTACAAATGCAATGAAAAAGGGCACACTACAAATCAATGTCCTAAGAAGAAGAAAGAAACTGCCCTACAGAAATAAAAAGGGAAAAATTAATTTCTTTGATTTGCCAAGCAGTTGTGATGAATTAATAACTTCTAATTCTAAATCTGAAAATGAATTAAATTTTGTCCATTCTAACTATTCTTCATCCTCTGAAGAAGAATTTTGTAGAGATCCACATTGCATAGAATGCAAAGACTGTGAGTGCAGTGATCCTGATGTTTGTCAGTGCAATGCAATCAGGATGATGAAGGACGATTATAAAGAAACAAGAAGGAATTACTTCACACAGATGATGGCGGCTACAGATCCGCAAATTAAAGAAATGTACGAATCCTTACTGATGAAGCACTTGGAGAAAACGCCTTCCAATACAAAATTTTTCCACACAAAGGGTATGTTCCTCCTACTTCTCTATTCTTAGTCGAGGCTCTAACTAGGCAGTTTAAAAATGAAGATTTTGGTGAAGATTTGCCCCAAACATTGCCTAGCATACACCAAGCCATCAAAGAGCTTAGAAAGACAGTAAAGGAGAACAAGAAGCTTTGCATAGAAAATCATAGAGATTTAAATGTTAGATTAATGAATGCGCAGGAAGCTTCTACCTCTCAAAATCCTCCTATGTCTGGAAAATTAGAAAATTGGACGTTTCATCCTAATCCAATTTCCGAAGAAATAAATCCAACAGGAAATGGTTCTGATGATGAAACTGAAAGAACGGGTCTGGGATGCAATATTTTTAATAGGGATGTTATGTATTGTGTCAAGATGAAGGTTAAATTGGGATTGCAGTATGAATATTGGAAAGTATTGATGGATACTGGATCTAGGTTGAACATCATGAATAACACAATTGTCAGCACACATCTCAGAAGACCAATTGCTTGCCCAAGGGTAACGACTGCAAACAGTGACATTATAACTGTGTCAGAAGTAGAAGTTGACATATTCCTGATTGAAGAAATTGGCTTCCATCTTGTTTGTCCAATAGTTCCAGGGATGGATTGTGCTATGTACTTAGGAACACCATTTTTCCAAAAGTTTGAAAGATATGGAGCCAAGTTTGACAGGCTCAGCCAAAGGTATGGATATTTTGTCAGCTTGAATAATAAGGAAATCTTTTTTCCATTTATCAATGATAACTCTCCAAATAGGCTGAAAAGAATAGAAAGAATGGAGAATCTCTTAGCAAAAATGGAAACGAAAAAAGAGATATTAAAGACTGAAGAACATCTGGATAATGGAAAATATGCCAGAGAAATAGCAGACATAATTGCTAAATTCAAATAATGTTGTTCTAATGATCCCAATCCATTCTGGCATATAAATAAATAGGAAGTTTGTTATAGCTCTGATACCACTTGTTATGCTTTTAACCTGCAAAAGATACCCAAATACAGAATATGCGAAGAAAAATACCCAAAACATAGAATAGTGAGAGTCAACAGCAAATACTTTATTATTCAGAAGCAATGTTCACTGGCTTCTTTGAGGGGGCAACCTCCAATAGAGCAGAGCTCGATTCAAAAATAAGACACACGATGCTCCTTGTAGGGAGTCTCTATCCTTTATATATGACTCATACATGTAATACCATGGATCAATACCATGGCTTTTATTAATACCATCTACCTAATACTAGGCCCATTTGCAACTAACTGTGGTTCCGTAATAAATAGCGGGTTAACCACTTACAATTATTAATATGGGCTTTATTGACTCTTTATTATGACGTGATCCCACTACATAAATGAGGGGGTTAGGGTGGGACCCTAACATGCCCTCCCCCTTAAGAATAGCCTTGTCCTCAAGGCTGAAGCTGCGAAAACTGCTGAAGAATAGTGGTTGGTTCCTAAGTTGCATCTTCCGGAGAGGTGTCTTTCTACTTGACGAGGACCTCCTTAATCACTTGGCCATGCAGGGGTCGTTCTCGTGTGTCCATGACCTGTTCAGGTTGGAGCCAGATTGACCCTTCCTCGTCCAATTCAGGTAGACTGGTTTGAATTCTGCAATTTTTCCCAATCACTTTCTTGAGGCATGAGACATGGAAAACTGGATGGATTTTTGCCGTAGGCGGCAAAGCCAACTTGTATGCTACTTCTCCAATGCGCTGAAGTACTTGATATGGTCCGTAGAATTTTGGAGATAGTTTCTGACAACCCTTGTCTTTGAGTGATGTTTTCTTATAGGGTTGCAGCCTCAAAAATACCTGATCCCCTTCCTGAAATTGGCGCTCTGAGCGATGCTAATCTACCTGTTGCTTCATGCGGTTTTGAGCTTGATGAAGATTCTCTCTAAGATGGGCGAGCATGGTTGAACGACTTTCTAGGAGTTGATCCACTGCTTGTACCTTTGAGCATCCTTTGATATAAGAAGTAAGAGAAGGAGGGATTTGACCATATACTGCTTCATAGGGAGTCATTTTGGTGGTGGCATGATAGTTGGTGTTATACCACCATTCAGCCAGAGGTAACCACTGAACCCACAGATGTTGCTTTTCTGAAGTAAAACACCTAAGGTAGGTTTC
>APFE030873924.1:52012-86610 GCA_000404065.3 Pinus taeda
ATGCAGGACTTCAGTTAGAACTCAAGTGAGTTGAGTTTAGTGGACTGGAGGTGCAGTTGATGGAGTTGTGTTCAGTTTAGCTTTGTTAAACTAGTTGTATTTAGTCTAACTGGAAAATAGACTAGAGATGAGTTGGGTGAATTAGTTATTAATAATTCACAAGTTATTAACTCATAATACAACTAATGAATACATCAGTTAACTCAGTTGCATGTCAGTGCATGTTCAGTTCAGCAGGGACAGGTGTTAGAGAATCAGATTGCTATCAGTTGTTACTATAGTTGTGCATCAGATCTTGCACAATCAAGGGATTGAGTATGCCAATGAGGGATTGCGTGGTATATCCAAGGAAATACGAGTTTGCTTCATTCATTCATCGGTATTCTCTTGCAGGATTGCGCAGTGGAGGCAGGCAAGCAGCGGGGGAGATTTGGAGATCAGAACTGAGCTGTATTGTGTGTAACAGAGGTGGAGATACTTGTGAGAAGTATTATGCTGTGTAATGTTACATGACTCAATCATTAATATACAGATAGTTGGGGTTTTTAGCGAGATGCTTTCCCCGGGATACATACTGTGTTATGTGTGAATGCTCTTGATGTTTTATTGTTATTGATGCTGCTATATTGATGATCAACGTAGAGGAGCTTATGTATTGTGTATGTTTTCTGCAATAGTACATGATCAGGATAATCTCCATTGAATATGTGTTAAATTATTCAAAATTTCTACAGGAATTGTAACTGAACTAGTGAGGAAGGTGCAGGAAAATCAAGAACCACTAATACTTTGAGGAGATCAATGTGGATTCCTTTTTTTGACACAACAAACCTGATAAGTCTACTATATTGGACAAAAAGTACACACTTGTGTGGATTTAATCTTACACTGTAATGCTGACAACAGAGGAAAATCACTCTGAGATGCATTGGATGATCCTCATGATGTTTGAAGTGGGCAAGTAAATCATCCCAATAAGGTTTTAGTATATGCTTGATATCATGGAAAGCATAGTTCATGACCCTCTGGAAAGTTAATGTGAGAACATTAGCCAAACCAAAGGGAATTTTATGATAGGAAACATGTCCCATGGACAAATAAATGCAGTCTTAGGTAGGTCCGATGGGAGTATGTTGATTTGATTGTAACCAAAAAATCCATCCAGAAATGGAAAAATTTCGCTTCCAGCACAGTCATCAATAATTTGGTAGATGAACAGGGTTGGATAATTGTCTTTTGGAAAAGCATAGTCATTATCCAAATAGTAGACACATACTCGAATCATTCATTGTTTATTCATCACAAGGACTATATTTGAAACCTAATTAGTGAGAGGAACTAGGTAAATAAAACCAACATGTAAAATTTATTCAACTTCTGCTTTGATTGCAATAGTTTTCTTAGGGTGAACTGGACATAGATGTTGTCTAATTGGCTTAGTATCTGGATAAGTTTTAATTTCATGTACCACAATATTTGAATCAATACCTGGAATATATTTGTATGTACAACCAAAAACGTCATGAAATTATTGGAATATGTCTTTATAAATATTAATCTCATCGGGAGAATAGGATGTGCCAATATGGACATTTTCAATAAATCTGGGTTTAATTGAAATATTGAGATGAATGATATTTTCAAAGTTTTCTAAGTTCTTCTCAGAATTTATGTCATGGATTGATATGGAATCCTTAAATGTCTCAGTAATATTGGGTGAATGAACATCTCCGAGATTATTTTCAAGGGTTTCAAGTAATGAGGAACGATGATGATTATCATCGCATGGTGATTCATCTGAAATCACGATCTCCATGACTCTTTTATCTATAGATAATATACCAATGAAAGGGTCAAAAGTAGAACTTAAATCTTGGAAATGATCAACCCAATTGATTGAGGAATTGATATTAGAATTCACCAAAAATTCCAAATAAATCACTTCATATTCAAGTTCAATAGGACTGAGCAACATATGGTCACCAAATGTATCAACATTAGAAACATAGGGTACTATCCAAGGATTATATGGAATAGTGAAAGATGAAATCATATTGATAAGAGAAATAATATTGGGAATATCATAAGGAAGAAGCAAAAAAAATCCCATTAAGGACTAATATTTAAGAAATAATATCCCAACATGTTGATAAGGGTATGGGGATTCACCACAAGTGGAATGCTTCCAATAGTTTGAGAATTACCAACCAAAAAGGCGAGCTGATCAATGGCCATCATACCCCTCTAGTGAGGGAAAGCAATAATCCTAAAATAGGTTGAGACCACAACTGTAATAGCATAAATCCATGTCCAACCCAATAGGAGGTTATAATCCAAAGGTCCATCTATGACTTCAACATCTACTGAAAAGGTTTTTCTAGCTAATTCTACTTGCAATGAATTCAAAATCCCATAAGGTTTGATGCCTCTTCCCTCAAAATACTTAAGAGTGGTGGGTGATTGATTAAGCTATGGATAACTGACATATTTCCAACATGAAAGAAACATGATACAAGTCAAGGAACCTTCATCTACAATTGTTTGGTGGATAATTTTACTTCTAAATACAACTTAGATCATGAATTCCAGCTGGGGAGGAAGTTTAGGAGTATGGTTCTCATGATAAAAGAAGACAAGATTCAAATACGAAGTACCTATCCCCCCAATCACTGCAAGTAAATACCTCTTTTGGCCAGGATAGTTATGCAATACCTCGAGAGTTGACATAGAGAAAGGAGCTTGAGCTAAGTTGTCAACTATGATGTAAGTTTATGCAGCTCTTGCACAAGGATTAAATGTTTATTTATGAAGCACACCTCTAGGAGGTTTAATGATTAATTCAACTTTTTCTACACTTGAAGGATGATCCGGGGTAGATTGAGTGGTGATGGAAGATTGATCATTAGCCTTGCCAGTTGAAGGATTTGGGTTACCATAGTTTTTATTCCTAGTAGCCACAAGGACATCATCCCTATGTAGAAGATAACATCAATAATTGGGAAGGGGAAATTTGATCTCATGCAACCATATGTGTCTCCTGGTTGGGAAAGGGATATGTTAATATGGTAAGCATGTTAGATGATGACTTTAGGAATAGATTAATTTATTTATGATGTGGACAATCCCTAGTAAAATGTTCCTCATTACAAATAAGGCAAGGGTAA
Organism: Pinus taeda; assembly: GCA_000404065.3. Classification (NCBI taxonomy): domain Eukaryota; kingdom Viridiplantae; phylum Streptophyta; class Pinopsida; order Pinales; family Pinaceae; genus Pinus; species Pinus taeda. The sequence continues at coordinate 55,177 of APFE030873924.1, forward strand.
TGAGGCTTACATTTTTCATTAGGAGACTTATTATTTTGTTTTTACTTCCATGTTTTTGAGACTTCCTTTCATGGATTGAATGGCATTAATATTGGAAGTAATCATAGGATTATCATATGATGGGTTTTGAGTAGTCACGACAAGAGATGTGTTGGGTTGTGTTATATTCTTTCCACATAGTTAACATGGGGTTTGAGGGGTACCCGTAACCCCACTTTATGGGGTCCGGAGCAGCGCCCCGAAAAATTTTGGTTTTGGACCCTATGTTAGTTTGGGCGGACCCACCTATGGTTTTGTGCATGATTTTCACACATGTTTTTTGGACGCGATGGTTTTCGGTCTATGGTATTAGATGCTTCAGCATGTATAAATATGTATTGTAACATTGAAAGGAACATAATGAAAAATCAAGCTGGTAGTCTTGGTTTTCAGATCCAGTGGGAAATCTCTGTGTATACATGTTTTATGTGTTATGCTCTCGCATTTTTATTTTTCTTGTGATTTAGAATTCATATGTAGGTAGTTTCTGTACGGGGTTAAAACCTACATTTGGTATCAGAGTTGTTTTGGCTTCAAGGGGGGGGCCTTTGTTGCTGAGGGGTTTCGCTCGTGCCTGTGGTAGACCCTGTTCAGTGCGAGATCTGCGAGATCAATTCTGGTGGTGAAAGAAGATGGCGAGTAGTGAAAGATAGAGATTGAGAAGTTCAATGGTCATAGTTTTGAGTTGTGGAAACTCAAGATGGAGGATCTGTTGGTGGATAAAGATCAGTGGATCGCGGTAGATCCGGGTACTAAACCAACGGGAGTGACCGATGAAGAATGAAAAAAGTTAGATCGGAAGGCAAAGAGCATAATACGATTGTGTGTCTCAGATTCAGTATTGCTGAATGTATCAAGGGAAGTTACGGAGAAGGCTCTGTGGGACAAGTTAGGGACTTTGTACCAATCTAAGTCTCTGGTGAATAAACTATTCCTGCGGAAAAAGTTGCATAACCTAAGGATGAAAGATGGAGACTTGGTGACAAAGCATCTGAATGTGTTTAATACTGTGATAAGTCAGTTATCATTCGTTGATATTAGAATTTCAGATGAGGATAAGTGCATCAGTTTGTTGTGTTCTCTACCAGATTCGTGGGATAGTCTGGTTATTGCAATAGGTAGCAATGCAACTGCTTTGCAGTTTGATGAAATAGTCTCAGCCTTACTGACGGAGGAGCTGAGACGGAAATATATGGACAACCAGAATGGTGATTCCTTTTCTGTACGAGGACGGTCCCAAAACAGAAACAAAAATAAGTCATCGAGTGGGAGATCTAAATCTAGAGGGAGATCTAAATCTCTAGGAAAACCTACAAAGGTGGTGCGCAGGAAATGCGGAAAGGAAGGGCACTTTAGAGAAGTGTAAATCTAAAGCTCCTGATAAAGGAAAGGGATCTAATGATGCTCCTTTTGCAAAGTTTATTCCCAAGTGCTGGGAATTGATTTTGGTGATATTTTTTCTCCTGTTGCCAAGGTAACTTCTATTAGATTACTTTTATCTGTTGCTACTGCTTTTGATTTTGAGATAGAACAGATGGATGTGAAGGCAACATTTCTTCACGGGGTTTTGGAAGAGGAAATCTACATGAAGCAACCTGAAGGCTTTGCGGTGAAGGGTAAGAAAGAACTGGTATGCAAGTTAAAGAAGTCTTTGTATGGGTTAAAACAGTCACCAAGGATGTGGTATCAGAAATTTGAGACATTTATACGGGGACTTGGCTTCACCAGAAGCAAAGCAGATCATTGTGTGTATTTTAAATTAATTGGTGACCGTGTTATTTATCTGGTCATGTATGTGGATGATATGTTGTTGGTTGGAAATGACAAAGAAATTATCCAGGATTTGAAGACCCAATTGTCCTCCAAATTCGACATGAAATATTCGGTGCTGCAAACTATATTTTGGGCATGGAAATTAAAAGAGATCGGGCAAAGAGGAAGCTCTGGTTAAACCAGAGGAAGTATGTCGAGACAATACTGCAGAGGTTTAATATGCAGGATAGTAAACCGATGAAGGTTCCTATTCCTGTAGGCGTGAGGTTATCTGCTGACAGTGTCCCAAGACACAAGAAGAGGAAGAGGACATGTCCCGTGTTCCATATGCAAGTGCAGTCGGTAGCTTGATGTATGCAATGGTCTGTACTAGACCAGACATTGCACATGCAGTGGGAGTATAGAGCAGGTTTATGTCAAAACCAGGGAAGGAGCACTGGACAGCAGTGAAGCGGGTTTTCAGGTATTTGCGTGGCACTAGTGATTATGGTTTGTGCTACCAAGGAAGACCAGGATTGGGCAGAGTGTTGGATATCCGTGGGTTTGTTGATGCAGACTGGGCTGGAGATCTGGATCAGAGAAGATCTACAAGTGGGTATGTGTTTAACCTATTTGGAGGTGCAGTCAGTTGGATGAGTAAGAAACAATCTGTAGTGGCACTATCAACTACAGAGGCAGAATACATGGCAGCCACTCATGCAAGCAAGGAAGCAGTTTGGTTGCAGAGATTGTGTTCAAGTATGGGGTTAGTACAGGGAGCTATAAGGATAGACTGTGACAGCCAAAGTGCAATTTTCTTGGCAAAGAACCCTGCTTATCATTCAAAGACAAAGCACATTGATGTTCAGTATCACTTTGTGAGGGATATGATAGAAGACAAAAAGGTGTTTCTGGTAAAGATGGACACTTTGAAGAATACTGCAGATGCATTGACAAAATCTGTTAGCTCTGAGAAGTTCTCTTGGTGTAGAGAAACAATGGGTGTTTCAGGGCTGGAAATATGACTAAGCTCTACTGTGGCCCCCTGTGGAAAGAAAACAACAAGTGGGAGATTGTTGGCTTGTGTTATATTCTTTCCACATAGTTAACAGGGGGTTTGAGGGGTACCCGTAACCCCACTTTATGGGGTCCGGGGCAGCGCCGCGGAAAATTTTGGTTTTGGACCCTATGTTAGGTTGGGCAGACCAAACTATGGTTTTGTGCATGATTTTCACACATGTTTTTTTTGGACACAATGGTTTTCGGTCCATGGTTTTGGACGTGATGGTTTTTGGTCCATGGTATTGGATGCTTCGGCATGTATAAATATGTATTGTAACATTGAAAGGAACATAATGAAAAATCAAGCTGGTAATCCCGGTTTTGGGATCCAGTGGGAAATCTCTGTGTATACGTGTTTTATGTGTTATGCTCTCGCATATTTATTTTTCCTGTGATTTAGAATTCGTATGCAGGTAATTTCTGTACGGGGTTAAAACCTACAATATGAACCAAATATTTTACACATTGTTTATTGACTGGTGGAACCAATCACACCATCAATGGCATGTGATTCCTTAGTGGGAGCAGGTGGAAGAGTATTGGATGATCTCAAAGAATTAGTTATCTTGTCGTAGAGTGTGCCAGAGTCAGTATAGACTAAATCAAGATTCTAGACACGAGAAATGACTTGCTCTTCAGTGACAACTCCACCCTTGGAAACATCTTCAACTATAGGAGGCAATAAGGATTTAGTGAACCATTCCACCAATAACTGATCAAGGATATAAGTTTTGACCAATCATCAACGACACCTCCACTCATGTATATGATAAAAAATATGAGTAGAGCCATACTTCTTTGAGGTCAAAAAATCGGTACCTATTTCATAATTAATCAGTAGCTGGAAATGGGTTAAAATGTTTGTTGTGAATGCACTAAATTTGTTATATGAAGCTCGAGGTAGCTCGACATACCACTTTGCCACTAGAACATTAGGAGTTCTTTAGAAGAGCTTCAAATGAATAGATTCATCATTCAAGGAGTTGGCTGAACACCATAAATGTTACGTCATAATGTGGTTCAGGGGATCTTAGCTAGGATTTCCATTGAATTTGGGAATGTCACTTGGTAACTCGGCTAGAACAATCGACCACCAAGGATAATGTTGAAATAGATCATTGGTGATCCAGGTTAAATCTAGTAATTCTAATGTTAATATAAAAGGAAAATATATGTTGAAGTTCGTTTTAGGTTGTTTATAACCTTGTGATGTTAGTTGTTGGTGAGGGATATCTGGGATATGATGGGATAGGTTGGGCAAATGGAATTTTCATCCCAACTTGATATGGATTGTTTTGATAGTTTGGGTAGCCTTGATATTGTTGGGAATTTGGACCTTGGAAATATTGTCATGGGTAAGGTTTTGCATTGTTGTTGTCTTACCAACAAGAGCTTGGGGTATTCCTTATAAAGGTCTCCCTAATGATATTTGTGTCATTACTAGACTAGGATGGCTAATTTTCACCTGTGGCATTCTAAAAATAGGTTGACTTGCTTGCACTAGTGGAAGAATTTGTCCAAGTAGATTATATGTAGGTTGTGATGGACCATGCACAAGCTGAGCGGACGTGATTTGAGAAGCTCCATGTAATATTGATGGGAATTGAACATGTTGATTGATTTGTAATGTCACTTGGGCAGACTGACTAATTGAGATAGGTTCGCAAGTAGGAACTTACAACATAGTCTAGGTAGGTTGATAGACTGGAATTTGATTTACACCCAAATAGGAAAACTAGGATTTCGAGGGGCAAAACCCATTCCTAGAAATGGAGGACATATAGGAAGAGGAATTTCATATGATGGAGTTCCAAACTATTCCATTTGGTTAGAAGATGGGAACATCCCAACAACAAGTTTCCCCCCAGCTGGAGGATAAGAATGAAAGGGAGGAAACTTCCCCCCAAAGGGAGGGTATCCAAGCTAATATGGAACCGGTTGTTGCGATTATTCTTGCCCACTATACTATTTTTATAAATTAATTTGAGGTGCAACAGGTGGGACAAGTTGTTTTATGTTGGGAAAAGATATAGCATATAATATTCTAGAAGAGGAAGGTAAACGAGAGGTCCCCAGACTAGTCGCAAGAAAAATTCCTAGACAAGGATTGCTATCTAGGTGGTACAGATGGACCACCATATAGGTGTGTTTCTAGCGAACTAGCAAACATAGAATTTGTTGCCACTTCAATTGAATCACTCATTATGGAAAATATAGGTCGACTAACTACAGTCGAATCAGTTGGGTTGGACTACTCAAAGTGATAAGAAAGTGTGGAAGATTTATAGGTCAAGTGTAACGAGGTGTTCTATAAAACGTAGCTTGAATTTGAGTATCAGGTGTAGAAAAACCAGGATATAGGCAAAGAAGAAGGAATATCAAATGAGTAGGATTCGAAGTTCACTCTTCTTTGGTAATCTCCTCAATATATATTAATTATCCCAATAGAATTTATCCTTCATAAAGTCCTAAAGATAAAGGTAATGAATGAGATAAAAGTAAAGAAACATTAGTAGTAATTTTTGAGGTTACTGGCTCAAAATTTTGTGGTTCCTCGGGTTGTAAAATATCTGAGTCTACAAATTCAAGTTCAATAACTTCAACCTCTAATTTTTTAGTGGTTTCAATTTCAATTTCACCAATTTCTAAAGATGTGACTTCAATTCCAGTACTAATAGGAAGTGCTGACTCTAGTTCTAGAGGGGGTAACTTCCAATGTACCAATGTTAGTAGTTTGTATCTTCTTGTTCTTTCAATGACGAAGTGTTACATTAGGAGTTAGAGGAGGAAATATTTGCATTATACACGAGACATGAGGGTGTTGTTGAAATTTTATAGATTAATTTGAAAATCTAAAGACACAAAATAAAACAAAGGGGTAGCTAGGAAGATAAGGATTACCAAGTCACCATGAACTACAAAATATCATTCCAATATGTGCAAGTAATCTCCCTGAATGTTATGTTCGGTGTATCACATATAACAAGGTGACTGACTTGGTTACCTAGGGTGGCCTTGCATCCTAGTGGGGACCTCCAAAATATAACTGGAGGTATGAGGAAGCACAATCTATAGTAGTGATGCATAATGTGTCATGTACGTTAGGAAGTATTCTGATATACTTTTCATACATTGAGCGCCATCCGATATACCCAAGGGTACATGGAGAATGATTCGATATACTTATGTACGTGGAATACCAACTACCCTTAGAATGTAACTAAGAAAAATAATGATGGCTGCTACGTTTAACGATGCTTGGACACATTTCTATCCTAGACCTCTGTGTGTCATTAATGTTCCAAATGCTCCTTAGGTTAATCGGATAAATTTTAAAGTTTATTTTCAATTAAGTTTCAATTTCAAGGCTCATAGTACAAAATTCCCCATGATGCAACTAGTTTGATAACAAGGACTCTTTCACTTTTCAAAGAGGATCTGTCTATGAGAAGAGACAAACAATAATGTAGAAATCAGCGATGTAGCAAATAAAAAATTCCTAATCATATCTTTCAATGTGACTACTCCAATTTAATTCAAAACCCTATATGTAATGCAAGTAATGATTTTTTTTTTTCATTTCTTTTCAATTTTCAAATGTAATGAACATGAAATGCAGCTAGATCATTGATCAAAGAATTCACATAGACTAGAACTATACTATGAAAATTCATTTTAGCCAATCAAAAATCAAGCCAGGTGTTCACAAAACCTAATTAATAAGCATAAATAAAAAATCAAACAAACTCTCATCAAAGGAAATAAAACTTAATTGTAAACACAATGATGGCTTTACAGAGACACAAACAAGTTTTGAGACTCGAGAAAAACTTTTTAGATTAAATCATGACTCAGAGCAAGGCATAAAAATGAAAATGTTTTCATCCTATAGGACCATTTCATGCATAAAATGGGCACCAGTGCAAACCATCACACTTACGATGAGGAAAGACTCTGTTGGGTCACTTTGTCTCAAAATAGATAGTGTGATGGGGTTGATTTTGCTCATAAGATGACACAAAAAGCTCTACCAAGCTCAAAATTATGTTTTCATAAGGCGAATTATTGTCTAAAGAAGTAAATTTAGGTTGCTTTGAAAGGTCAAAAATGACTAGGCCATGGAAACTACTAAATAGAAATCTCAATCCCCATTATGGTCACCAAGTTGTTATATGGAAAATTCTCTTATGTGGACAAAAGTGAACTCCCTAGTTCTAGTCATATGATCCAGAAACATCAGGAGAAAAATATCTATGCTTTCCCTAGGTAAATTATAATATGGAAGAGAGACCTACCTAGAATGTGTAGTAATCCCTCCTCTTCTCCTTTCTTGTAAGCTCCAACTCTAGCTCAAAGTTCTATAAATGGAACCTACAAAATGACTAAAACAAGAAGCATAACTATGGTATCCACATAACATAAACTAATATCTCTAACTAATGAGTCAAATGGAATTGAAATACATAAGCATCAACATGACACAAGAATAGGAAAATAGAGTTCTTTTTGTATTAATAAATGAAGGAGAGAGTTAAAACCATTTATACGTGCTTTAATTTCTATATGTCTCCCCAATTATCTTGTCCTTCCTTTCCACAAAGAAAAATTTCAACCTAAACCCTAATGCATCAATGGATGATGATTCCTGAAGCTCAAAGTAGGAGCACAAGGGCACTAGTAATCTCCTTAAGCCATCTCAGACTCTTGGGAGGAAGTGAATTTATTGGGTAAATAGGTTAGTTTTGGTTTTACCAATCGAGGAATTAGATCCACATATGAAGGCGGATAAGATCTAGGGTAAGAGATAAGACCTCTAGAGTAGGAATTCAAGATATATATCAATGGTAAATAGATAAAACCACCTTAGAAGATTTTGGAAAGAGAAGTTTCGCAATTATTTTTTATTTCTCCCAAAATTCTAGAACCATCTCACTTGCAAAGAAGGGAAACCTGTGTTAGTCAGCGCAGGTGCTTAGTTATGTAACCTGCAACCATTGCAGGTGGACTAAAGTGCAGGGTGTGTTGGAGCCAAAAACATAGTTTTTGAGCTGATTGACCAAAAAACTTAGAATTTTTGGAGAAGTAATTCTTATAGATTTGTAAATGGATAATGACAAAGTGTTAAGGATGTTGATTGATCTTATTTTCAAGCCATTTGATTGGATGCGACAAAATGACCAATAATAGGGTCTATGTAGACCAAATTAGCATACATTGTGACCAACTAGACTTGATTGTCTGCATCCTCGATATAGATAGTCAATGGAAGGCCCACCTTGAAAACTCCAGCTCAACCGCCTCCAACAAATGATTTGTCAACCTTTCAACAATTATCTTTTACTACCATTATTTTCTATTTTTCATCTTTCTATTGTAGTAAATCATAATGAACTACTCGCCTATTTGATTAAGTCTCATATATAGAGTTCAGGGTTCTGGTTTATTTTTGAAGAAATAAACTTATTACACTATTGTAGAGTTTATTTTGGAGCACTATAAATTCTAAACCATCTTTGATTTCTAATCACTATGCATCAAATGGATATGGTACTATTGTTGTGATTTTATTTGTGTATTTTACATGAAATTGAATTATTGTTTACTTGATTTACTGATATTTTATGTGAATTAATCAATTATTGTTGACTGTATTTTTCATCAAATTATTGAGATAAGATATTAATCTATATATGGATGAATTTTGTATATGTATTTTGATCAATTAACTATTTAATTAAACTTAATTTCATTTAAAATTAATGTTTCTCGAGCTATTAATCTAAAGATATATATCTCAGAATTTTTTTATTCTCTCTTAATTCATACATAACAATAATATATATGTGTGATATAATATAATTAACGATATTAGTTTAAATAAATTCGCGTAATTTTAGCTCTTAGTCTTAGCAAACCTTCACTATACTTTTCATAGAACCGTATTCAATAGCTTAATATTTAGAAAATTTTCAGCTTTTGGAGAAAATTCTTTGGGTGGCAACGAGGCCCACATATCAGTTTGAACCACCATAGCAAATGGATAAAGGTTTAATTGGGACCTTGATTGGGTGATCTCCCTAATGTTTGCTTGGTAATTTCTAGGACTATATTTTTGTAAACATAGTATGTGTAGGAAACAAATATATTATTCTACTTCTTAAGAGAACCAAATTTTTTTTCTTATAATATAATTTAGAAAATAAATTCAAACTTATATCTAAAAATAATGTTGGCAAGATAAAGTGATTAAATAGTCAATGGAAACTAAAATAAAATAAATTGAGTATAAAATTTGTCTAGCTAGTCTTTATCTTAAATCCCCTGGCTCAACTCCAGAACATAATTTTTTGCTGTGTAGGGTAGAATTCATGTATTCATTAGCAAGTTGTATTTGAAGAATGAAATATTCTAGTTCTATTGTTTATCTCCCTGAAATCAAACATTGGAAATTAAAATACAAGGCATTAAATTTTAAATAAAAAAGCTGAAATGAAACCTACACTAAAGCTATCTCCTAAAGTTTTATTAAGAAATAACCCTAAGACAAAACCTTTAGAAAATCTCTACTAATACTATTTAAAAAAACATAGGAAATATGAGCAAAATATACAATTCAAATTCACTATACTTCAAGAATTAATAAGTCACATTTAGGCAATTAGTTCATAAGCACACCAATACTGAGTATTCCTAACACAAATTATTGTAGATGCTACATAGAGTATTTGTGTTTGGAAATGAATAATTAATCCCTACTAACACAATAATACGTTCTTCTATTTGAACTAGAGATCAGACTTAAGCATTTGTGCATATCAATTTTGATTAATTATATTTGTTTAAATGAAAAATCGATCTCAAGTTTGAAAACTATGTGTTTCAAATAAATTCTATAGATAATGATATTTCAAAAAGACTCTAAGCATTCTCATTAATATCATAAACATTTGTTAGACCTATGACAGGGCATTCATTCAAATCTCGATATCATATATTTTTTATGTGAAAGGGAACAAATCAAATTGGATAAGCACAATATTACTCAGCTCAAATGCTTGGTATGGTGCTCAGTTGATTTCCTAAAGTTTAATGCTTCAATCATATCTCAAAATATAAGTATGATTTTAATCAAAATACAAAGATTCAAAAAATTATATGTCGTAAGCTTCAATGCGAGATCAATCTAATCTCATATATGTGTCTCATGTGCTATTATTCGTCACAAATGGAACACATAGCTTCACCCTATTATATATTCATTCATATAATGACAACCACAACAAATATCAAAATGAAAATCAATAGACTATGATGCTATAATAAATTGATAAAATACTGAGAAAGTACGTAGCCATGTGAGGGGACTTTCCCAAAAGTAGCACTAGATAAGGAGATAGTAAAATCACAACAAAGTCATAGATCAAACCAGATTTGTAATAACTAAAAACTTGTTATAGTGAACCTACTAATGAATGACACATACAGATATAATTTTTACAAATTTTGAAGTAGAAGTCTAAAGATAATATTACTACTATATAGCCTAGAAAATTATAGGTTGGTTCTATATATAAAAAGAATACATTAAAATTTTCTTTTGAGAGGTCAGTTACTCAAAATACCATAAGGTAAGTCTTCCTAAGCTTGAAAAACTTCACCATGTTAAACATAGGTGCATAGGGATCAACCATATATCATGTCTACGCTCTTCCATAACCAAAATAGGGTTTGGTTGTTTTGACGGATGAGGCTCGCCACCAACACATGAAAACGAAAACCACTCTATATTTTGACTTGATCTCAGTCATACTTGAAGGATTTTGAGTGCACACTAAGCGAGGGATTGTTGGCCTTATAGCTAATGTGTTGTCCTTTATGGAAACCTACTTGATAAAGATGTCAACATTACGATAACATGAGGATTATGTTGGCTGGAAAAGATGCTATAGAAGTGATGAAAAAAGAAATGACAGAATAGAGACAGATGGATGTTAAATATAAAGTTTGGGAAAGTATACACGGATCCTATGCAGAAAGGTTGCGTACATATGCTACTATTGTAAGGAAAAGTCACATACATAATCGTTATCATGGTAACTTGAATACTAGGGGTCTTTACCTTGGTACTAGCCCATAGTAATGAGTGCAACAATGGTTATTTGATCCCATCAAAGAATACCAATGGCATTACTAAGGGATTGGTCTAAGTTATTGGCTATGGCTAAAACTATATAAGGAGATGGAAATCAAAGTGTTAAGTGAGCATGTATTCTGTTTTATATGAATGATTTGATCTGAAACAAGTGTGCACCAGGAAGCAAGGTGAAGATTCATATCTGAAATACTTGAAATATGTTGACATGTATGCTTAATTGATTTACTTTCTAAAAATGCCTAATATATATGAAATTGTGATGTTGTGATCTAAACAATTTATTCATAAGTCTATAGCATTGAGAGTTAAGATTGCGGAAAGTGAAATTGTGTTTACAGTGAAAGTTTTCAGATTTATACGTAGGCATGTTTGGGCATAGTTGCGTACATACACGAATCCACCTCTAAAGGGTCGTGTACATATTTTGTGAAATAATTTTTAGGTGCATATATGTATGCGAGTGTTATGCACGGTAAGTGTATACATACGTTGATATTCCTTATGGAGGTCATGTACATAAATCAGGGTTTGATATGTTGATAGATATTTACAGATATGATGATTGATGTTTATAGTTGATGTTATATGGTTGACTTTTTGTCTGCCGATGATGTCTTTATCATGATTGAGGTGGCTTGGATGAATTGTTTAAGTTTAATGGCATAGAAGTATGACTGAGTGTCTGATCTGTAATTGGTTCAGAAATCTATGATTGATTATATGATCTGCAACTGGTAGTATGTTCAATGAATGGTTCAATGATTAATGTGTTCAATATTATGAGATATGTACGTAGATATTATACAAAGAAAGCACACACACACACACACACACATATATATATATATATATAGATAGATAGATATGCGAGTTTTATTCTGCACAATCATGTACATAATTTGATATTTGTTGTTTTTGGTTGGGTTAAGAATCTAGTGACTTGATACTTCATAATTTTAGTTGATTTATAGTGTGACAATATCTCAAGTTCATCCCTTTAGTTTTTTGATATGGGTCTAGTTTGAAAATTTGATGAAAGGTGACCTATAGTTTGGTTTGATGATTATTTGACAAGTGGATCTAGTTTGAAACATTCTGAAAAGTGGTCCATAAGGAGCTAAGGGTAGCAGCCTTCAGAAAGGGGGTAGGATCTCCCTTTTGGTAGGAGTCAGTAAACAAGTTCAAGGGGTTTTAGATCCCTTCTAGTAGATGTTGGAGAACGAGAGAAGGTTGTATCCTTCTGCAGGTGGGTTTCTACGCAGTGATTAGAGTCTCCACTAGTACAAGATTGTAAGAAGTTTTCCTTTATAATAAGAGAAGAAGACAAAGATGAAGGAAACGATGGTTTTCTCCCACATTGGGTTTCCAAATAAAATCCTGGTGTTCATGTGCGTTGATATGTTTCTTGTGTGTTTATGATCTATCTGCTCTTTATTGTTTGTTATTGAATGAATAATGAATTAATGATGCACTAGTTTAAAATGAGAAGCTAAAGGAATTAGTGATAAATAATTATCTAGATGTACATGGGTTTCTTTAATCACATTCACATACATACATGTTTTTCTTAGGGAAAGTAGCATACATAAATCAAAATAAGAAATTAAAAAATTGAAGTGTGTAAAATATTGATTCACCCCCTTAGTATTTTTCCTAATAATTGGAATCCGAGCAAATCCCTTAGAAGAAGCTTGATCAATTAAAGGGAGATCCATCAAGATGAACAATCAAGAGGGAGTATCTTCTATCTAGCCACCCTTGTTTAATGGAACTAACTTGGTTTTCTGGAAAGTCAGAATGAGAGCATATTTGCAGTCACTTAGATGTGATATTTGGGAAATCATTGAAGGAGGCTATCACATTAGGGGAATTTTGAGGTCTAAAATGGGCCTCCTAAAAAAAATGTGCAACCAAAATAAATTTTATAAGAACCAATAGGATTTAATATGATGATGTCAACCATGGGGTATGATTTACCATTTTTGGAGTAAAAAAAGTAAAAAGATTAAAAAATAATAAAATAATAAAACTACTTTTCAACTCGTATTTTCAACTTATCTCCCTAAATTTTTACTCAAATTTTGAGTAGGAGTACTCATTGGATGCAATATTTAATTCCTCATCTAAGGAGTACCCATGTTGCATACTTTCGATGGACCCTGCTACACGAAAAATGAGAAATACATGGAAAATCGTGATTGCAATGAAATGTTTCATGTATTTCTCATGTTTCGTGTAGCAGGGTCCATCGAAAGTATGCAATATGGGTACTCCTTGGATGAGGAATCAAATTTTGCATCCAACAAGTGTTTCCTCTCGACATTTGAGTAAACCCATAAGGAGATAAGTTGAAAATACGAGTTGAAAAAATAGTTTTTCTTTATTCCCTCTAAAATTTCATGATGTAATCTAATCTTACTTTATTAATTCCACCATTATTTTATAATTTCCTTAGGAGGCCCATTTTAGACCTCAAAATTCCCCTAATGAGGGGGTCCATCAAATATCAGACAAGCAACATTCAAAGCTACATACAAAGGAAAGGAAAAGGAAGAGATTAAGGAAATACGTTACATTTCAGACGAAGAAGAAGCAAATTTCGTGAATAAACTCCAAGTAGGATCTTGAAAGATTGAAGGTAAGATTCCTTTAAAATTCTTTGCCTATGGAAGCGTTGGTCACTATGTTGCTAAATTTCCTTAAAAATAAAATCATGAAATAAGGAAGAATTCTTCATATGGAAATGTTAAAGGAAGGTTTGATAATAAGAAAAGTTTTTATACTCATGAAGATAGTTAATATTCTCCCAATAATGAGGATGTTGAATCTAATCAAGATTGTCAATTGCTTATGGCATTTGAAGAAAAATGTGTAGATGAATATGATGATGTTTTTATGGATGATATAGAAGAAAAGGTTATTTGTAAGGAAAATAATCTTATTGAAGAAATAACACAGCTAAAAATCTGTCTAGAAGAAGCTAAATTAGTTAAAGAAGTTTTGAAGAAACAAGTTCTAGAAAAGGAAAGATAGTGAAAGTTTTGAACTTGAAATAGTGGGTCTAAGAAAGGAACTTGAGAAAATAAGGGCTCTAAATCTTATATTTTCTAAATGATATGAAAATTTAGACAAAATCATCAAAGTACAATGCTCTCCTCTAATTAGGACAGGTCTTGGATACAATTCAAATGGTGAATCATCAAAAGCTAAAAATCTTCTAAAATAGTTATAGGAAGCTATCTCAATGCAGTAAAAGGAAGTAGTCATCATAATTATAGCTCTTAGCAAAAGTATCTAGGATCAAATATCTCTTAAGAATAAAAACTTACCATAATCAAAGGGGAATCTACTCAAGAAGGTATTATACTCTGAGGTATTCCTATTTTAATGTTCATTGCTTCACTTGTCATACTTTTGGTCACAAAGTTGTTCAGTGTGTCTCTTATAAAAATATTATGACTAGAGAAGCAAGAAAACAAAAGAATGAAATCAAGGAAAAGAAATATTCTTATAATATTTTCTCAACTCTTCAAGATTAAATTGAATTTTCTTTATGCAATAAATTTGGTCATAAAGAAATTGAATGCATAATCAGAATGGGACCATCTTACCAGCATGAGCGGAAGACAATAACACCCAAGGTATGGAAAAAGAAAATTGTACAATTTGAAAATTGTGGTCTAGCTTTGTATGTATGAGATCAAGAAAATATGCAGTACATTGACAGTGGATGTTCAAAGAATATGACATGTGATAAAGATAAGTTTATGTCTTTTAATGAAATAAATAAAGAAATAATGTAACTTTTGGTAATAACTCACCTGCTTCTATCAAAGGCAAAGGAACTATGTTGTTAAAGAAAAGGGTCAAGGCCTGAAATGTTTTATTTGTTGATGGATTAAGACATAACGTGTTGATTTTTAGTCAAATATGTGACCAAGGGCATGAAGTTGTTCTCAAATCAAATAATTGTGTGGTAAGCAATCTAGATACATGTATGATCATAATAAAGGGAACAAGAACTCGAGGAAATTTCTATGTCTTAGAATGTGGCTAAGAACATTGTTACTTAAGAAAATATGAAGAAAGTTTGATTTGGCAAAAAAGGTTGGGACACCTTAGCTTTTCTCAATTATACAAATCAAGCAGAAAGGGAGAATTTTGTGACTTGCCCAACATCTCTCTACCTGAAAATAACATCTACAAATCATGTCAATTTGGTAAGAAAGTCGAAGTTCAGTTTAATGATAAAGAAGGTACTTCAAGTAAGCCACTTGAACTTATTCATATTGATTTATGTGGTCCTATAAGAAATAAGTCTCCTCGTAGTGAACAATAATTCATATTATTCATTGATGATTTTACAAGAATGTGTTGGGTTGGATTACTAAAATATAAAGATGAAGCATTTGATAAATTTAAAGTTTCAAGGCTCTGGTAAAAAATGAGTTAAATTTGAAAATCAAATGTCTTAGATATGATAGAGGAGGATATCAGATGATTTTTTCAATTTTTGTGAACAACATGGCATCAAAAGACAATTTTCTATAGCTAAGACTCCTCAAAAAAATGGAGTAGCAAAAATAATGAACAAAACAATCCAACAAATGGCACATGCCATGCTTGATGAGTCAGGAAATTCGCATACCTTCTAGGGGGAAACCGAACATACAACCATTAATATTCTTAACAAAGCTCATATTCAAGTAAACAATGATAAAACTCCATATGAACTATGGTATGTTAAGCCTGCAACTATCAAACCCTTCAGAATTTTTGGAAGAAAATTATACATAAAGAAAAATGATGATAAGCTTGGAAATTTTGAAACTAGATTTGATGAAGGAATCCTTCTTGGATACTCTTCTAGAAGCAAGAGATATAAATTCTATAATAAAAGGCTTCAATTCATAGATGTTGTAATTGATGAAGCATCCACAAGTACCACAAAGAAAGAACCAATAGATGAGGAACCTTTCCCTACTACAAGCCAAAAGGTCATAGAAGAAGGAAATAGAGAAGCATCAAAAGAAATAAATGAAGTTACAGATACATAAAAGAAAAATTCCTTCGAGGTATGTTTAGAACAATCATATTGAATCTCAAATTATAGGTGAAAATGATGCAAAAATAGAAACTAGAATAACTATTGTTGGAACTTCTAGTTACCTAGCCTTACTATCCACATTTGAACCTCAAAATGTGAATGAAGCAAGAAAATATGAATATTTGGTTAAGGCAATAATGAAGAGCTTGATCAAATAGAAAAGAACCATACATGGGAATTAGTATCAAGGCATCTGATAAAAATATTATTGGGACAAAATGGTATTCAAAAACAAATTGAATGAAAATGGAGAAGTAACTAAAAACAAAGAAATACTTGTATGCAAAGGCTATGCTCAATAGGAAGGGATAGAATTTGATGAAACATTTTCACCTGTAACTAGACTTGAAGCCATAAGAATGTTTCTTGAATTTTGATGTTTTCATAGCTTTAACTTTATACCAAATCAATGTCAAATACGCTTTCTTAAATGGGGATCTAGAAGAAGAGGCCTATATAGAACAACCTGAAGGGTTCATTCTTGGAAATGATATAAGTCTTGTGTGAAAACTTAAAAAGGCATTGTATGGATTGAAACAAGCTCCTCATGCATGGTATTATCATCTTGACAAGTAACTTCAACAACAAGGGTTCAAAAAAAGGTCTACAAATAGAAACATATATATTAAATTGGATAAAGGTAAACTTTTAATAGTTATTGTTTATGTAGATGACATCATATTTGGAAGTAATTTAGAATCTATGAGTCAAGGATTTTCTTTTGTTATGCAGCAATAATTTGAAATGTCTCTACTTGGTTAACTAACATACTTTCTTGGTCTTCAAGTTCAACAAACTAAGAATGATATCTTTCTTTCTCAAACCAAGTACATAAAATAAATCTTGAACAAGCATTGAATGGAATATTGCAAGATAGTATGCACACAAATGGTAACAATATGCAATATTAGTCAAAATTATGATTCTCCTTCAGTCAATCAACCATAGTATATATCTATGATTGGAAGCTTGCTCTACCTTATAGGTACAAGACTAGAAATTATGCATGCAGTTGGAATTGTTGGACAATTTCAAGCCAACCCTAAGGAAACCCATCTCTAAGTAGTTAAGAGAATATTCAAGTATCTACAAGGAACTCAAGATTTGCTCTATGGTATCCCAAAAATGTGGACTTTGCACTTCATGCTTATACAGACACAGATTGGGCAGGTAATATTGATGATCACAAGAGTACTAGTGGAGAAGCATTTTATTTGGGACCCCGCTTGGTATCATGGTACAACAAGAAACAAAGCTCCATCGCTTGATCTATTGCTGAGGAAAAATATGTTGTTATTGCATCTCGTTGTACTCAACTTCTATGGATGATGCAAATATTGCAATACATTCAAATCACTTGTCCTCAACATGTACCTATTCTTTGTGACAATACCAGCGCCATAAGTATCTCTAAAAATATTTTCATGCACTCAAAAACCCAACACATTCCAATCAAATATCATTTTATGAGAGAACATGTGCTTGAACAAAAGGTCAAAATGGAGTATGTTCCTTCAAGGGAACACGTTGTAGGTATATTTACAAAGCCACTTCCACATGATATCTTTGAATATCTTAGATAGAAATTAGGAATGATTCCTATTTCATCACTCTGCTAATTATTCTCATAGATATTTCATGTTCAGAGGGAGCTAAGACTGTAAATTACTATAGTTTACTTTTTGTAGGTGAATGATATGAAGGACGGTCATGTATGTACACAGTTTCTAATTTAGATATATGCATATACATCTCATTGATTAGTAAAAATGGAACATATTCAAGGGAAGCCTCCTATATGCATTCATTATTATGGTCTTTTGTTGCTGATATTATTTTTTTGTAGTATGTTGGTTTAGGGGGAGAAACTATCATATCTCTAAAGATTCTTGTTGGAATTATGGTTCCATAAGCATGTTTTGTTTCATATATTTTCTTATGTCTGGATACTTCTACAGTTACTGCTAGAAATTTGTAGGTTCCTATATGATATTACATCCTCCCTGTTGAGGTCTTGTTTATTGGTTATATGTGTCATATATGTCCCTTGATGTAAAGGTAATGTGAAGACCCATGATGTAATAATTCATATATTCAGTCATGTATGGGATATTGGGATCAAATAATGCTTTGTATGTAATCCCATTTTTTTGGGCAATTGATGTAATGATGAGTAAAAAATGTAAACCCAAATGATTCGGTATTTGATGTAATAATGAGTCATTGGTGTTAGGAAAGGTCATTTATTTGAGTCCATTGGCACATGCTCACGGGGGTCATGGTCAGTATGTAGTTTCTACAAAGGGGGTGTTCATTCAGCATTGGTCAGCCTTTTACCCTTGATGTCAAAGGCAGAGAGAATCTTGGTGTTTGCGAGAAGAATTCTTGGTAAGAATTATGTAAAATACTTATTCACCCCCTCTCTCAGTAGATTTCCTAACAAGGATACCATGTTGACAGTTGTACCTTCGAAACCCATGTGTCAGATTCCTTTTTGGATGGTAATGCATATGGTAAGTGATGACCTCGTAAAACCTTTGGTACCAAAATCCTCTTGCGTGTATTAGAGGTGAACTACAATTCCATAATTAGTAACATAATATCAAAAGCCCACACCAATTTAATTAAAAAATCAAGATTTCAATAGTCTAAGAAATTATTACCTCATCACACTTATTAGGGGTACTTGGGGTCAAAATTATGGGTTTTTGAGACAAAATGGGTGCAAGAGGTGAGGAAATGATAGAGGAAATAATTAACTCGGATAAAAATTTTGTGGACCAACAATATTAAAAATGCCTACATTGGTAGATATACCCAACCTGTTGGATATAATACTCTACTTACCCAATTCACCCAAATCCACCTTGAAAGGAATGAAAAAAATTAGACACTTTAATCTTTGATTTTCCAGAAAACATGTAGCATATGCATGGGGACACTCATCATAATGCTCTAGCTATATTCATATGTTATAAGAATGAAAAGTAGGCTAATGCCATGTATGCAATAAATTCTTCCCAGATTAACACATTAGAGGGAGCTACGAGAAAGATGAAATAGATGGAGGAGGATATGCTAGAAAATATTGTTGATCCAAAAATAATTTTAGGTAAGGTCCAAAGGGAATTGTATTTCATAACCAAAAATACCAGCACCATTTTAGAAGGTTCAAGATACAAATTGGAAGATGAATTTTCCATGGCATTTTTCCCAATGTACAAAATGTTCTTGTATTAGAAGAACCATCCTCTTCAAACACTGATTTGGAGATTGCATGGTTAAATAATATAATGAAACAAATACAAAATGAGATAATTGGACTAATAATAGGATATGAGGAAATAAATTGACTACCAAAGAATATTGGAGGCCCTACATATGATTTCAAAGAATGATATGGTAGAAAAAATAACGTGCATAATGCACCTCCAAGGGGTCCTAGGACCTCGAGATTTCAAAATCTAGATGTTGTGATAATGAATGATGAAGAGTTGGAAAAATATTATGCACTCATTGCAATAGCTCAAGATATCATCAAATAAATCTTGAGAATCCTAGAATCTAAAAAAATGGGTGGTGACCAAGTATTTTTATCGAGGAAGAATTAATACAAGAATATAAATAAAGCATGGAGCGAGCTAATGTCATCTAGATGAGAGCCCAATTTAGTAAAGAAAAAATAAAATATCCAATACACCATGCAACCACAAGAAATTAGGGAGATACTTTAGCCCAAAATAATAAGTAGCAAGAGAAATTTGGACCTTCGTAGAACAAAATCATTGATTTAATCAACTCATTGAAGATGAACTATAATGTCATGGAGGATTTATATAAGATTCAAATTACATTTCCATTTTCAGAGGTTGTCAATATTCCTCATGGAGATAAAATATCCTCAAATCCCTCAAGAGTGAAGATTTTTCGAATGTGAGAGTAGAAGTGGCTATCATAAATCCTCAACGGACATGTCCTGTTGCCCCTATCAAGTCTCAAGGTAAATTACCTCCCTTTTATATATCTTTGGAAACACCAAAAGTTATATTTCATAGTTGTTTAGTCAACAACGGTGCAACAAAAGGTATCATGAGACTTTATATTATGAAAGAAATTGGCTTAGATTGTACTGAATACTACAAGACAAGAGAAAGTATTTATGCCATTAACTCAGGAAAGGTTCTAGATTATGGTGAAATAAAATATTTATCTGCATCAATAAATTTATCACAACACACTACAATTGTCTTTCCAATAGTTGTGGTGGACTTACTAGTTTCATATGGGCTAGTGTTGGAAAGAGAATAGAGATTTCCTTTGATGAATTATGGGAATTTTATGATGCTTCTAAAAAGGTATGGTCTATTGACAACAATACCTTGAGGGCAGAAGAACCCTACCTTCTTTAAGAAAACATAAACCAATGTTGTTGTTAGTTACAGGGATATTGGCCTTGGAAATTACACCATACTCAGTGATGTAAATAATGTGGATAATAATAGTATTAATACATTTTAAGGTAATTGGAAAATTTTCTTCAAGAACAGGATTGGGAGCAGGTGTAATATTTGTGAGCCTGTGCAAAAAAAAAAATTAATTTAATTTATTAAATAAATAAATAAAATAAAATCCAATTTCTTTTTCATTTGCAATATGATTGTACAAATAATGAAGTTGAATATGAAATGTTGATTCAGCTTGTACTTCTTGCATAAAAAAAGTGATTAAATACAACACCGTTGTGGGAGACTCTGAATTGATTGTTAATCAATTTAACATAAAGTATAATACTAAGAAGAGTAAGATAAAAGCTTATGCATAAAGTGTATGGGAATTAATGCAGAGTTTCAATTCCTTTGAAATATCCTCTATTCCTAGAGTGAAAATCAAAAAGTTGATTCTTTGGGAGTAGCAACTTCCTTGTTTAATCCAAAATCAACATATAGTTCAATTCATGTGTAAATTACATTTCATCCATATATTCCAAACAATGAAAAACAGTGGCAAGTTTTTGATAATGAAGATCATATCATTAAATTCCTTGTTGAAGTTGACAATTATAATGAAAAAGCAAGAACAAATAGAAAAATTATAGTATGATTTGAATCACTTTTAAATCAATATGATCATATTCAAACCTCTGAGCTATTAGAAGAATTGTCCATAACAAAAGTTTAAGATGACAAGAGGATAAATAATGGAACACCAAAAAATCCCAAGATTTTAAATGTTGGGAGTGAGTGTACTCATTATGTATTTAATCAATATATGATCATGTACAAAGGGTTTCAATACAAATTTTGCACGGACTTATCAATATTTGAAGGAATATGATAAAAGAATTATTCAAAATGTTATGTATTAAAGGAGGAGACCAAATTAGTGAGACAAAATATGAGGATAATCAATCTCAAACTAAAACCTTTGGTGTAATTAGAAATAGCAAAGATGGAGAAAGAAAGAATCATTTTCCCAATAAGACATTTTGACTTGATTTCCAATAGAGTTGTGGTTAGAAATAAGGATAGACAAATAGGTTGTGTATCATTTCCATGATCTCAATAAGGCTTTTCTCAAAGATAATTACCCTCGACCAAATTTGTAGAGACTCTTGCATCTAATCACTGAGTTTGCAATAATGTTCATGCTAGATGGACTTTTAAGGTATAACCAAATTTTGGTAGCTAAAAATTACAAACATAAGACAAATTTTACCACACCATGGGTAACTTACACTTATGTTCTTTCATGATTTGGACTAGATAACCTTGGTGCAACATTCTAGAGAGAAACCTATCATGTATTTAGGTAGATGATAGGGACAATCATGGCATGCTACCAAGACAACTTAACTATCATTATAAGTTAAAAACATCTCATTGGGCCCACCTACAACAATGTTTTGAAAAATCTAGGAAATATGGAATATCCCTTAATACTAAGAAGTTCTTATTTATGGCATATAAAAGAAAATTACTTGGCCATGTTGTGAGAGAAAAAGGAATAGATATAGATATTTAAAAGAGTTAAGGCCATAGCTAAATTGAAGGCCTCAACGATGTGAAATGGAGTGCAACCATTCTCTCGGAAGATCAACATTGTCGAGTGATTTTTTCTACATTATGCTTCTATTCTCATGCCCATTAATGAAATGCTAAAAAAGGATGTAAATTTTGAATGGATAGAAGACACATAGAAAGCATATAGAAACATAAAGTTAATAATTGTCATTTCCCTAGTACTAGTTATCTCTAATTACCTAAAATACTTCATCCTATACACCTTTGCATAAAAATAAATGATAGTTGTAATCGTGACCCAAAGAAGAAAATTAAAAGACGAGAATTTAGTTTCTTTTATGAGAAAGTAATTGTAGAAACATAAGTTGATTATTCCCTGATGGAAAGCAAGCCTATACCCTAATCAAAGCTATTACATATTTTATAAGTTATGAGTTAACATCTCATGTGATAGTTTATGAGCTATTCCACTAGTTAAAATGATGCTAAAGCAACAACTCAAAGAAGAGAGGTGGGATACTTTCTTGGAAAATTTGCAAGGATATGATATTGAAATAAAATAGTTGAAGGCTATTAAAATACAAGGGCTATGTAAATTGATAGGAGGGTTTGAAGCAGTGAATATTGAATCATATAATGATGCCAGTTAAGACAAATTGTTATTTTCATCTTAATGGTATAGGGATATAATATTATAATTGAAATCAAGATAATTCCCCGATGGAATGACAGGCAACAGAAGGAGGACACTCAAATTGAAGTCTAATTATTATGTATTGGTTCCTAGAATATTATTCAAAAAAAATCATGATGTATTCCTCTTAATATTTCTACCTCATTCATAGACTCTTAAAATTATTAGAGAAGTACATGGAGGAGTATGTGGAGGACATTTTGCCCAAGTTATAACTTCACATAGAATTATCAAAGTTGGATTATTTTGGCCTGCCCTTTTAAGAGATACTCACACCTTCGTAAAAAAATGTCTGCCCTGCCAAAATATTTAGGAAGATAAATGAAGGTTGTTTCCTTTATTAAGACCATTGTAATGGATGCTCCCATTTCTCAATGGGGTTTAAATTTTATTGGTCCCATCAATCCTAAGTTGAGAGTGTGCACTCATACATTATAACTATACCAAATCACTTTACCAAGTGGCCTAAAGCCATAACATTGAAGCAATCAAAGGATGAGCATCTTATACAATTCTTAGAATAAAATATCCTTGCTAGATATGTGAGTTTTGTGGAAGATATGTGATATTCATGGGAAATTTTTCCAATTGTTATCCATAAGGCAATAATCTGGTTGAATCAACAAACAAAACTTTAATAAATATTCTAAAGAAGGCAATAAAATAGAATCATAAGAATTGGCATAAAAGGTTGTTGACTTCCCTATGGAACAATAGAGTGACTCCTAAAGAAAGAATTGGAAAATATCCATTCCATCTACTATATAGAAAACATGCAAGGTTTCATATACATATGGAGATTAATACCCTAGATATAGCCACTTAAATAAAGGGTGAAGGAGTCATACCTCTTTCAATAATACTTCATTAATTTGTTTAGTTGGAGGAATAGAGAGAACAAGACTTTATAAAAATTAAAAAAATACAAGAAATTCTAACTCATAGCTTCAACAAATGGGCCAAAGATAAAACCTTCCAAGGGAAGTTTGTTTTTATATAGAACAAATCTAGAGAGAAATGTTCATTGCACACAAAATTTGATGCTCTATGGATTGGACCATACATCATGGAGAAAATAAATGGTTGCAATTCATACATTTTGAAAGGAATGGATGATCAAATATTGAAGTTACCTATTAATAGGTAGCATCTTAAGCACTTCTTTACTTGATAAATTTCATCATATCTTTGTATTATACAAGTATATAATTGTTTTATATATTTAGCTTGTATTATAGGATTATCAACTCATGTATTTATCAAGGAATTTTGATTCCATCACCCAATAGAGAAGGAAAATGGTTAGATTTTAGTGTTCTTAGTAACCTGTAGGGTGTCACTATCCCACAGTTGGAGACGAAGGTTGACATATTTTTGTGACCCACCACCATCACTTTGTATTATATACCATGCCCCTCAAAAAAATTTTACCGAGTCATTTTTCTACATAAATCATGTGTTGAAACATCCCATTTCTCCACACTTCACATATCTCCACAATCTGCACATACTTCCTTCCACACACCACTTCTTGCACCATTATACACATAGTCATTTTTTGTGTGTGGAATAACTACATAAACTAACACTTCATACACCTCTCACCCCCCACATCCATTCTTTCCACACAATGTATCCTCAAATAGTTCAAATTTATGCATACCCTTTTCTCCACATAATCAATCTCTTGCACATGTATAATCTAGGTACATGATATCCCATAAGTGCCACTTCGTCACCTTCATTCCATAGTGGAAATCATGTTGTTTACTCTTTCTGAGGCTAATTGAAGCCTCATTTAAGAAATTTTTATCCTCAGGGTAAAAATAGGTGTTTAATATTGTATTATGTGAAATGCCTACCAACACATCTCTTAAATACTTGCCATAAGTTATTAACTCCCCATTATCATTCTCACATAGGCCAATTAAGGTGGTACCTAAAGAAGTAACAACCCTATGATTTCTGCCATAAAATGAGGATTTAATAACTAAGAATTCCAAAAAAAACTCATTTATCTATCATATATTATTAAGTACATTGGAAAAATAAGCAAGATGGTGATGAAAAAGAAGAAAGAGCTAGTTTTTGGAGATACAACCAACTCACTGACTCATCAAGGAAATAACTTCCACTAGTCAACTTATATCAGCCATATTTAATTTTGGACCCAAAGGAGAGGAAAAAAAACAATATTTGGAGCATAAGGTTGGGAAACATTGCATGCTTCCCAAAATTCTTCAACTTCATAAAAATTATTCACTAGTGTGAACATTAATTCAATGCCAAGACCAAAATCATTAAGTTAGGCCTAAATAAGAACCCAAATCCATTAAATCCTAACGTTTTTAGGAATAAATTGAAGTTTCAGAGCCCACTAAGAGACTAAATTTGTCTAAATCCAATGTTTTTCTAGACCCCAAGGGTGGCAGAATGAATATCATCCAAAACTTTGTTTCATTTTTCACAAGCTTTGTTTGGACTTTTTTTTATCGATACCTCTATACTCATGAAGCCTTATAGATATTTTTCCTCATTATTTACTCGCATCATGGTGCATGAAACTATTGTTATTGTACCCAGGTTAATTCTATACATACTTTATTTTTCTTTCAAAAACGATGTAATATTTGACTAGGCCAAAGTAATTTCAAATGATATTTCCTTCTAGTTAGTTAATTTCTTCAAGACACAAAGATTAGTTATGACAACAAACCTAGTAATGGCCATTATTTCTTTCAATTCATCCATAGAATACCTGAAAAAATAATTTTGAACCATAACATAAGGCCAACACAATTCTAGTACCCTATCCTGTGGAGGCATAAGGCCCTCTACCATATTTTTCAAGTTTATGATTTGCTTGTAAGAAATTAATTAACTAGTCAAATTAGAGAAATATTGAGGTCTTAAATGGGCCTGCTTGTTAGGAAAAATATTGAGTGGGGGGTGAATTAGTATTTTTAATTAATTTTAACTTTCAATTTCATTCAGAATTTTGTACACTATTGTTCTTCATGCAACCCGTGTCTGTACGTGACTCTCGTGAGTGCAAATCATGTATATTAAGTTTACTTAATTTGTCATATCTTTCATCAGTGAGTTAAATTTAACTAATGTATTATTAATTAATTAATCATCAAGAATGCAGTTAAGAATAGATAAATCACTGCACATAAGAAACACACATGGAACACCAATATTTTAGGAAGAAGCCCAATGTGGGAGAAAACCACCATTGTCATCATCTTTGTCTTCTTTCTTATTACACAAATAAAATACTCATTACATCATTGTTACCAACACGTATGCACCCACATGCAAGAGGCTACAACCTCCACTCATTCTCCAACACCCATTGGAAGGGAGATACAACCCCCTGATCTCATTTACTAGCTCCTACCGAAAGGGAGTTCCTACCCCCTCACTTAAGGCTCCAACCCTTAGCATCTTGTAGACCAAGTTTCATAATATTTCATATTGGATCCACCTGTCAATCAACCACCAAAACATGTAGGCCACCTTTCATCAAACTTTCACATTGGACACAACCAACATTATGCTCAATACCAAACTAGAATACTGAATCACCAAATTTGAAATATAATCACTAAAGCATTGTAAACCAATTGAATCATTGTAACATCATCCCACTAAATACTAAAGAAAACCAATCACTAAATTGAATCTCAATCAAGCATTGCAACTAGATCAAATCAATGCACAACAAATCCAATCAACACTGCTTGATACAAATAGAAATCATTGACATACAACATCAAATAGAACATAACTCGTCAAGTGCCATCATTAAGAAACACTACTAACACTAACTAGATATAACTCAAAATACATATGTGACTGTTATTAAGTGGACCTGCATATATATTCTCTTTTCATGTGCAACACCATTGTATATATTTCAATGTACTGAAAAACATATCTCAAAATATACATGTGATTAAACAAAAATAGATCGCGTATGTATGCAACTATGAAGAAGCAAACCAGCGTACAAATTTTAAATTATTGAATCAGATCTTCGCTACAAATCACAACTCACATTCTACATACTTCACTATGAAAGTCACATATCATTGTAAGAAAATTCAAATCATATCATTATTATAACCATATATCTATCATTATTAACTACAAAACCATAAGTAGATCAAGCAAGTATATTCATTAGTCTTCACTGCACTTTCATATTTATCAAATCTGAGCCATCTTCTTGCTCATGGGTGCACATATGTTCCAAATCAAATCACACATGAACAAACCATTCACTTGCGCACATATCACCTTGATCTCCATCTCCTTACATATATTTTGCCTTATCCAATACCTGAGGTAAATCCCTTGGTAATGTTGTTAGTATTTGTTTATGGGATAAAATAAACATTGTTGCTTGGAAAAATACCATGGTAATGGCTCCAAGTATCCATATTTCCATGGTTCCGATTATATACGCAACTTTTCTCACAAGACTCGCATATGTATGCGACCCTTCTTCACAAGAACCCCATATACTTTTCAATCTTTACATTTGTCATCCATATGTAATTGAACTTCCACTTCTCCGTCCATATCCACTATAACATCTATACCAATATTCCCGATAGATGCATTAGTTCCATGACCATCGTATTATTACAATGTTGAAATCAAGTATTCTCTCCAAACACCAAGTCTTCTCTCCCCCTCTGACATCAAGTCCAAAGGGTCAAATTAGGCTAAATGAAGTACTTCCCTTGTAGACCTCAATACAGTAAGTTTGATCTGTTGATATGAATCCTGAAATTTACATACTGACCATGCTCCTCCTAAGCATATATTGGATCTTCTCAAGATATGAAATAAAGTACAAGGCTTGAAAAACATGATCGTTCCTATCACCAATGGCTCTATGCTCCCATGATTACATCAATAACTCAACATAATGGGTTTACATATAGGACCCAATTTTACATCAATTACCCACAATAATGGGGTTACATATATAACATGACTCAATCCTGATATCCCATACATGACTTAATTTTACGGTGATTACAACATGGGTCTTTTCATGACTTTTACATCAAGAGATATACATTACATTTAATTAATTCTTTTACTATTTAATTTATTTCCCATACATAGACACTTCATATAATTAAATTGGTATGAATACTACTACAATTTTTTCAATAATTAATTCATCTTTCTTTTACTTGGGAATTTTCATAATAAGTTAATATGCATACTAGCACAATGCATGAAATGCATGTATATGCAGCTATCATATGCATGCCTTGGATACATGCTAATATTCCTATGTTGCCTGTAAGTTGAGATGGGTCGTTACATACACCCCTCCTTCAGAACACTTCATCCCGAAGTTAGAGTTTGTATAGTATATCGGTAATTATTTTAATTTTTAGTATAATCATGTAAGGATTGCGTTCCATGATTGAATTCTTGTTTGTAATGAGAAAATACTTTTAAAATTTGTTTTGAACATTGATGGCCTACACCAACAGAGTTCCCAAGCTATTCTATAATCATCTTATCCTTCCTAATCTCTTCCACTCCCATCCTATCCATCCTCTACTGGATTATGCCATGGCATTGGCTATACCGATCTAACCATTCATAAATTTCAAGGGTGATAGCGTCAATTGTATCGACCTATTTTTCCAGCAGGCATCCAACAATTATCATCACATGTCTAGGGGAGCGTAACTCGCACAGTCCTCCCATGACTCCAGGTTTTGGAGGATAAACGGTGGGAAACACCTCCACCCTCCTAGTAGGATCAAGTTGAACACCCTATCATGGAACCTGATTGAGCCTCATTTGTTCTTGAAGTTTTTTTCATCACGTGATTGGTTTGGTATCGGGATTTAACCAAATCTTGTATAGCATATCAGGATGATGAAAACATCTGCAACATAAATACTTTTCCACACATCATAACATATGCATTGATATAGTCATAATTAAATATATTCTCCCCAATTCTAATTTTGATAAGAATGACAACCTGATGCAAATGAGTGATTATCCTTAGTTTTCATAAATAGAAATTCGTTCACATATAAAATGAAAGATGTTAATCTAGTGAATAATATGTGATTTTCAACCTAGAATGAGGAGGAGCCAGGAAAACAATAATAGTAAAATAAATAAATATGGTAAATGAATGAATGTAAATATTATAAAACAATAAAGTAGAAGTGAAAGTGATCTCAATATAATGTAAGCAACAAGTATTAAAATAAACAAAAGAAAATGTGAATAGATTATGGTATAAAATGTAAGAATAACATATAGTACATGCTAGTGTAAAAACACTTACTTAGTATGCTAGTGTATAAACTAATAAGTACTTAATTTTCACTAATTTTATAATACATTTTCCTGCTTTTTAAGCTTTTATTTGGTTCATTAGTCCTTAGGAATAAAATGAATCTTTTTGATAAATAATGATTAACAAAGGTCATTTATTTTATTTTACATTCTATACAGACGAAACATAGATGTGAGAGATTTCAAGTAGTGATATATATATAATATATATATATATAATAATATATATATAAATATATATATAAATTAAATTAACGAATATCAACATAACATCAATAAAAACCTAAAATAAAAAACAAAGTGAATAAAAAGAACAAAAATGCAAAATTAACTAAAAATTAGGAAGAAAATTATAACACATACATATAAAATAATAATTCATTATATATATATATATATTATATCTGTGTGTGTGTGTGTGTGGAAATAGGGAGTAATGTTAACAAATAACACTAATTGCAAAGTGGGGAACTATAAATGTGAAGTAAAAGTCAAATAAGCTACAAGATGGCAATACAAAAGGGTGTCTAAAGGGCTTATAATATGTTAATTGATACATGAAAGATAACTAAATCGATTATTGTATAGGGAAAACTTGATACAACATAATAAGGATAATAAACGTTAATACATAAAGAATATAAAATCAAATATAAAAAAAATGGCAATATTGATACGAAAAAGTGTATAAAATAAGTAAGACTAATGTAAAAAAAAAGGGGGTGGGGGGTTAAGTACAAGAGTAATAAAACACAAGTTAAAATATAATATATAAATATATAGTAATAAGAATGATGGCTCTAGAACTTCAATAATTGCAAATGCAACTAAAGGAACTATCAGACTTAGAACTCATCTAGTGTCCTATAAATTTTTGAAGATGACTCCTTTCTACCTTGTATAAACTATATAGGCAACGTGTGAAAATCAATCCAACTTGTTTTGATTTTAAAAACTTTATTTTTACTTTATTAGCCATATTCTCGAGACTGTCATTTTTTGAAATTTCCCCATAGCTATGAAAAGTTACATAGGAGTATGTTATTTCGGCTTATTATGTATGTTTAATTAAATCTGCATATATTGTTGATTCATGGATGCCCACATGAATTATGCTAGAATGAAATTTCTACATATGATGTCTTACTTATCAGTATGTGTGACTTTAATGAAAAACCATAGATTTTTTATCATTGATAAAATGGATATAATAATAGTGATCACACTTTACTATTTTGATATGAAAGTTAATTGTAGGTATATCAGCTAGACATAACCAAGTATGTCATATAAACTTAAAATATATACCATATGTATCAACAAAATATAAAATACTAGAAAAAGGTTTTTTGAATATATTTAATTATGAATATATCAATGCATATGTTATGATGTGTGGACAAGTATTTATGTTGCAGATTTTTTCATCATCCTGATACGCTATACAAGCTCTGGTTAAATCCCGATACCAAACCAATAACATGATGACAGAACCTTCAAGAACAATTGAGGCTCAATCAGGTTCCATGATAGGGTGTTCAGCTTGATCCTACTAGGAGGGGTGGAGGTGTTTCCCACCGTTTATCCTCCAAAACCTGGAGTCATGGGAGGACTGTGCGAGTTACGCTCCCTTAGACATGTGATGATGATTGTTAGATGCCTACTAGAAAAATAGGTCGATACAATTGACTCTATCACCCTTGAGGTTTATGAATGGTTAGATCAGTATAGTCGATGCCATGACATAATCTAGTAGAGGATGGATAGAATGGGAGGGGAAGACATTAGGAAGGATAGGATGATTATAGAATAGCTTGGGAACTCTGTTGGGGCAGGGCATGAATGTTCAAAACAAATTAAAAAAAAAAAAAATTCATTACAAACAAGAATTCAATTGCGGAACGCAATCCTTACATGATTATACTAAACACTAAAATAATTATTGATATACCATACAAACTCTGACTTCGAGATGAAGTGTTCTGAAGGAGGGGTGTATGTAACAACCCATCTCAACTTACACACAGCATGGGAATATTAGAATGTATACAAGGCATGCATATGATAGCTACATATGCATGCATTGCATGCACTATGCTAGTATGCATATTAACTTATTATGAAAATTCCCAAGTAAAAGAAAAATGAATTAATTATTGAAAGTACTGTAGTAATATTCATACCAATTTAATTATATGAAGTGTCTATGTATGGGAAATAAATTAAATAGTAAAAGAATTAATTAATACCT
>APFE030873928.1:2174-27049 GCA_000404065.3 Pinus taeda
AGAGTTGTAGCTCTCTGCAGGTTGCAGCCTACGTACTGGTAAAGGACTGCACCAGTACAAGACCATTGTAAAATGAGTTTCTAATTTGAAAGAAGATAGAGACATATTGCAGCAGGTGGTTTTCACCCACATTGGGTTTCCACCTTATATCTGGTGTTCTTTGATGTGACTGTCTGTTTTTCTTGTTCATTATTTATGGTACTGATATGCAAAAATAATTCAAAGTGTAAATAAGGAAGATTTGTTAAAAGAACTAGATAATACTGATTCACCCCCCCCCTCTCAGTATTATTTTCAACACTGGGTGGCGTTAATAGCACCTCTCCATCTTGAACAATCATGAAAATGGATTGTTTTGAGATACTTGGGATTTTTTTTGGTATATTGGGTTATCATAATATGGCTTTAGAGTGTCACTAGTTTGTTTGTAATGTGGTTTTGTTTCCATCTTTTGGAAATCAAGTCTAATAAGAATGCGGCCTTTAGGTTTGTTTTATGGAGCCTATGAGGATGTAACATGAATTTGAATTAATAGAAAATTTTGATTTACATAAATAAATCCAACATACATGTCAATGTTTTTTAGTTTTTCCTAAGAATAATGTTACCTTATTATATAAAAAATTACAGTTCTATATTAATCTCTTAACCACACAAGTTTCATGGAAATCTTGAATGGAGGTGGAGATGCCTAGGAGCTTGAACAAACCTTAAACGGTGAGATCTCTAGAATTAGTAGGGTTAAGCATGTATGTGTCCATGGAAATTATAGACAACCTTGAATCAATAGTTAAATGGTGGAAAAATGAATGGTGCTTGACCTCTAATAACAATAGGCTCCTAAAAATAAAATCTATATTGTTGTTAGAGGATGTAAGAATCTTCACTAAAGCTAGTTTTCTATTGAAGAAATTTCCTGGTTACAGAACGTTTGGGATTAAAAATTGATAGAAATTATGGTGTTTAAAGATAGTTGTGTGTAGTCTCAATGGTCATTAAACAAATTTATTTGGTGTTTTGGTCCCAATCATTCATCAGCCATCTCATTTTATCGTATGCTTTGATACTAGTTATTAGGGGCCACAAAACACTAATAGAAGTGCTCATGTCTAAAGACACCGATCATTGTGATTCCAATGGAGGTTAAACTTATTAGTATTGTTTATGCCTTTATATAGTTCTTTTCAACATGAATACCATGGGAAAGACCATACATTCTCACAAACAAGAAAAAAACCAAAATTTTGTTCACTACCATGGTTAAAGAAGCCCTTGATGTATAATGCAAAGTGGAAACATCAAGGAATAAAAACCTGTGAAGTACATGAGTTTCAAAAATCTGGTAATAGAGAGCTCAATCTTGTATTAGTAGTGATAGTGATGATATGGTAAATGTTTGAAGTTATCATGTATTATTATTGATAGTGCTAATATGGTAAATGTTTTAAGTTATTAAAAGTTTTAAATATTCATAGAATATCCTTATTGATACATATGAATATCATTGAATGGAAAATTATTTCAAGAAATAAATAAAATATCTAAAATTTATAAGATCACTCACCAAAAGAACACCATAAATTTTCACAAATCTACAGTTCAAAACCCAAAATTTTATTTACCACCTTGGTTAAAAATGCCTTTCATGGATTATGCGAAGTGGCAACATCAAGGGAAAAAAACTTGTCCATTACATGAGTTGAAAAAATTGTTAATGGACCCTTAGTTTACCACTCATGTAATTGATGTGATAGTGCTAATATGAGAAATATTTGAAGTTATTAGAAAAGAGTTAAGCATTCTTAGAATATCCTTATTAATATTCCTACATAGCATTTAATATAAAATTATTTCAAGCAATAGATAAATTCCTAAAGGTTATAAGAGCACTATGCAAAGTAAAGCCAAGAAATGAGACAAAGCCTGTCTATTTCAACTTTTCTTAATCACACTACTGAATTGACACACAGAGTGAAAATGACTCATGATCATGTATTGATGTAGAGTAGAGATTCCTTTTCGAGTTTATAGATAGGATGAGACATTTAAACAAATTACAATTTTTTTAAGAGAAAATCACTAGTGACGAGCACAAGGATAGTAATGCAGATATAATGTTCATGAACAATCTCCAACATAACCAATGGTGGATTTTGTGCCTAATGGCATTCACTGAGAATGCAACACATAGAAGTTCATGTCCATGAGGCTTTCCATCATCCTTTGCCTCTATTTAATAAAGGTGGGCCAACTGGGGCTCTCCATCTTGAAGATTGATCAAAATCGATTGTTTTGAGCTACTTGGGATTTTTTTGTTATATTGGATTATTAGAATATGGATTTCTAGTGTCATTATATTTTTTGTAAGGTGGTTTTGTTTCCATCTTTGGGTATCCAATAAGAATGAGGTCTTTAGGTTGGTTTTATGGATCCTATTAGAATGTAGCATCAATGTGAATTAATAGATTATTTTGGTTTACAAAAAATAATGGGATTGGATAGTAAATCCAACATACTTGTGAATGTATTTTAGTTGTTCCTAAGAATCATGTTGCCTTATTATATAAAAAATTAAATTTCTATATTTATCTCCTACCCACACAAGTTTCATGTCAAACTTGAATGAAAGTGAAGATGATTAGGAGCTTGAACAAACCTTAAAGGGTGAAAGTTCTAGGATGAGTAGGGTTCACCATGCTTTGTCCATCGAAATTACACTAAGTAGGGAATTAAGGCTTAATTAGTGGAACAATGTGTGGCCCTTGGCCTCTAATAGCAATAGGCTCCTAAACCTAATCTGATCTTGTAATCTTTTATGATCTCAATGGTTAGTAAACAAATTTATTTGGTGTTTTTTTCTCAACCATTCATCAACCATCTCATTTTTTCCTGATCTTTGATACAAGTTATTAGGGACCACAAAACACTAGGAAAAGTGGTGGTGTCTAAAGAAACCCATGTTTGGGATCAGAATGGACCATACATTTATGCCTTGCTTTTATGCATTTAAATAGTGATTTTAAACGTGAATACCCTCGAAAAAGGCATACATTGTCACAAACCAAAATTTTGTTCACTACCATGATTAAAGAAGCCCTTGATGTATAATGAAAAGTGGGACTATCAAGGACTGAAAACTTTTGATGTACACGATTTTAAAAAAAATAAATTAATAGACAAGTCAATGATATATTGCTAGCACTTTGCTAAACTCATAAATGTTTGAAGTTATTAGAAATTTTAAATATTTTAGAATATCCTTATTAATACTTATGAATAACATTTAAAGGAAAATTATTTCAAGAAAAAAATAAAATTCCTAAAAGTTATAAGATCACTCACCAAACAAAAAACCATAAATTCACACAAACCTACAATCCAAAACCAAAAATTTTATTGACCATGAAAGCTAAAAAGGACTTTCATGCATAATGCAAAGTGGCAACATCATGGGCTAAAAAAGTGTGACATAGATGAGCGTAAAAAATTGTTAATGATTGACACTTAGTTTATCACTCATGTATTAGAGGTGATAGTGCTAATATGAGAAATGTTTGAAATTATTAAAAAAGAGTTCAACATTCTTAGAATATCATTTTTAATAGTCCTACATTGCATTTAGTACAAAATTAAGTCAAGAAATCAATAAAATTAGTAAATATTATAAGATCATTGAGAAAAAAATAAATTCTTAGATAGAAATGAGGAAAAGTGCGTCGATTTAAAGTTCTTTCAATGAAACTACTAAATTGACACTCTGAGTGCAAATCACTAGTGTTTATCCCTCTAGGTATAGTAGGGATGCATTTTCCCTTTGATACATAGGATGAGAGCCTTTCTTTTAGAGCAACTTTCTTAGGACAATCACAAGGATAGTTACTAAGCTATAAGGTTTATCAACAATCTCCAACAAAAACAATGGTGGATTTAGTGCATCATAGCATCCACTAAGAGGTCAAACATAAATCCATGATAGATTAGTGAACCTTCAAAGTAGAAGGAGCATATAGAAGTTCATATCCATGATATTTCCCATCATTCTCTTCCTTTAGTTAATGAAAAAGGTGGGCCCATTCTAGTTCTCCATCTTGAACAAGGATGAAAATGGATTGTTTTGAGCTACTTTGGATTTTTTTAGTTATATTGAGTTATCAGAAAATGGATTTCTAGTGTCATTTGCTTGTTTGTAATATGGTTTTTCTTCCATCTTTGGGACATAAAGTCTAATACTATTTATGCCTTTAGGTTTTTTTTATGAAGTCCATCAAGATGTAACATGAATATGCATTAATAGAAAATTTACTTTTACAGAAGATAAGGATGAGGGAAAGTAAATCCAACATACTTGTCAATGCATCTTAGTTGCTCCTAAGAATAATGTTCCCTTCTTATATAAAACATTACAGGTCTATATTAATATACTAGCCACACAATTTGCATGCCAAACTTGAATGCTGGTGGAGATGCTTAAGATCTTGAACAAACCATAATGCGTGAGAGCTTTAGGATGAGTACGGTTAAGCATGTTTGTTTCCATCTAAATTGAACTCCTCCATCAATTGAGGGTTAATTGATGAGAGGTACTATGCCTATAACATAAATAGGCTCCTAAACATAAAATATATATTGTTGTTAGAGAATTTAGGAGTTTTCACTAAAGAAAGATTTCTATTGAAGAATTTTCTTGCTTACATAATTGTTAGGATTACAAAATAATAGAAGTAATGCTATTTAAAGACAAGTTGTGTGGGATCTCAATGGTAACTAAAAAAATTTGTTTGGAGTTTTGGTCTAAATCATTCATCAACCATCTTAATTTTTAGTGAGATTTGATAAGGGATCACAAAACACTAAGGGAACTGGTGGTGTCTAAAGACATGCATTATTGGGATCCCAATGGAGGATAAATTTATCTGTAGTTTCTACCTTTAAATAATGATTTTCAACATGAATGTCATTGGAAAAACCATACATGCCCACAAACCTGAAGTCTAAAAACCAAAATTGTGTTCACTACCATGATTAAAGAAGTCGTTGATGTATAATGAAAAGTAACAACATCAAGGACTGAAACCTTGTGAAGTACATGAGTTTCAAAAAATTGTTAAGACACAAGCCAATCATGTAATAGTAGTGATAGTGTTAATATGGTTGATGTTTGAAGTTATTAAAAAATATAAATATTCTGAGAATATATTTATTAATACTTATGAATAGCATTTAATGGAAAATTATTTCAAGAAAGAAATAAAATTCCTAAAATTTATAACATCACTCAAGAAAAGGAAAACAATAAATTCTCACAAACCTATAGTCCAAAACCAAAAAAATTATTCATAAGGTGTTGCAAATGGGATATTATTGGCCTTCTATTTTTCATGATGCGAGGAAATATGTTAGAGGGTGCAATAGTTTCTAGTGGATGGGTTAGCCTAGTCAGACATATGATATTTTGTTACAGCCCCAACTAGCTCTTGAGCCCTTTGAAAAACTATCGATTTCATTGGGCCATTTAATCTGTCTTCACAACAGAAATTTCACATTCTGGTTTGGAACGGAATAGGTTCTCTTGTACTTTTTATTTGAACAAATTCTTGCATCATACAAAGCTCCTAGACAGATAGTTTCAAATGAAGGGGCACAATTTACATCACCTCTCATGGCAATACTAATGAAAAAATATGGAAACAAGAATAGGGTAACATCTCCATATCACGCTCAGGTGAATGGTTAAGTCAAAATCACAAACAAGGTACTAGACAATATTCTTACAAACATTGTAGTGAACCATCACTAGAATCAGGTTGAAAGATTTGTGAGGCACTGTAGGTATATATAAAAACATGGAGGAATACAATAAGGTTTTCACCATATGAAATCATCTATGGTAAATCCCCTCTCTTTCCAGTGGAATTTGAAATTAAGATGCTCAAGAAAACCCTTGAAGTAGGTTTAGATGTTTCAAAATCCCAGAAACACTAACTGGAATAGTTGAATGAGTTGGATGAAATTTGTTTTGTATCTGTCTAGAAAATAGTTGAAATCCAATAGAAGCGAACTAAATGACATGATAAATTTATTACGAAAAAGTTTTTTCGAAGAGGGGATTGGACATTACTCTATGATTCTTGGCTCAAGGATTTTAAGGGAAAACTCTTCTCTAGGTGGATGGGACCATATGAAGTTGAGATGATGTTCAATAATGGGACCCTCAAACATATAAGAATTGATGAGGCACATAGTCCCTTGATCGTGAATGGACATTTCCTCAGATTATGTCACCGTCCAACTTCAAGAGATTCCTTTATTAAATATATCTCTCATAGCTCTTGTTTTGAAGTTATTAGTGCAAGGATCCCCTCCTCTGCACCCCTAATCTAAAAAAAAAGTAATATATAATTCTTTTTCCTACATGTATCTCACTGGTGTTGTTACTCCTCTAGTGTTGTTACTCTGATCGTTGTGGTTTTATCTGAGTACTTAACTGGTGTTGTTACTCCTCTCATGTTGTTACTCCTCTGGTGTTGTTACTCCTCTGGTGTTGTTACTCCTTTGGTGTTGTTACCTCGTCGTGATTTTGTCTAAGTACTTTGGTGTTCTTACTCCTCTAGTGCTGTTACTCCTCCAGTGTTTCTTTTCCTCCAATGATGTTACTCAGTCATGATTTCGTCTAAGTACACAGTGTTGTTACTCCTCCTGTGTTGCTACTCCTCTGGTTCTATTGCTCCTCGGGTGTTGTTATTGGGTCCCAATTTTCTCTAAGTACTTGGTGTTATTACTCCTCTAGTGAGGATAGTCCTCTGGTGTTGTAAATCCATCGCGAGTTTGACTAAGTGTTCAAATGGTGTCGTTACTCCTCGGGTGTGGTTACTCCCTCAAGATTGTTACTCCTTAGGTGTTTTAACTCACTTTGATGTTGCTACTCCTCTGATTTTGTTACTCCGTCAGGTTAAGTCGCAAGGTATGTCCCCGACCGACTTTTATGGATTTCATAGATAATTCATGTGACATGAATTGATATGACTATGGATTGTGATCCCTTAGTTGGGGGAGGTACTATAATAAATGAAAATATGCCATAATTAAATTACAATAATCATTAGTTATCATCTTTATCGAACGTTGTGCTAAGTGTGTACACTCCATGATTTCCACCATACCTCGCATGGTTGCCCATACCCATGGGGACTTGAAGATAGTATTATTGTATTCATGAATAGTCCTTTCTATTGTTGCAAAGTAATTACCATTATTATCATCCATTATTACCATTATCTACCATGATTTTTCCATATTTCATCGTTACCCTTCCATATTTCAATCTCACTACACCCAATCGCTATCACAACTCTTTCACTACAAATCTGCCTGTCTACACTCCTCCTCAATGGTTTGTTTTGACTCCGAGTGTTGTTACAGAGCCGTTATAGAATGGGTGGGAAGATCGTGAGACATGAACCTAAAATCACATAGTAGGTCTGATCGAATGTAAATGTTTCTCAGGTATTTTTGGATGTAGGATGACATGTATATTTGGAGAAGATACAAGGATTTGATTAAGCTATTACAACTAAATTTGAATTAAATGTGGAAGGAAATCATTCTAGAGTTCACGGGTTGGATATTTCAATCATGGAGGAAACTGTCTCAATTGTCAATGGTTTGTAGTTAGGAGGTCACAAATGGTTCTCTCAGAAATCTCCTCTAGCGGAGTTTCCTGATTTTTTTTTTTCACATTTGGGAGACAATGGTCCAGAAATGGTGAGTGTATGATCGTAAACATATGCCATAACCATGGGGTGAGGTGGTGTATTATGTTATGAGTTATGTTACCTGCGAAGGTTGTTTCTCTATGTTGTTTAAATATAATTTCAAATTCCTTGCATGCTTTCGGTTTCGTCATGCATAGGTTCATTCTTTAGACATGCCATAATATGTATGGAGAAACCTTCACTTGATGTCACAATCTACCCACCATCTTGACAAGAATTAGTGGTTCTCATAAATCATGGGTTGGTTAGATCATTGGTGGTGCATGCTATATCTCAAACCTTTATGGCTTGGCCACAATTCACTGACTAGCAAAGGAAGAACTTGCAGGTATGTTTCCTGCAAGGGAGGAGGAAGAATACTTAACAGTAGAAGAAGAGGCCATACACGATGTTGTTCTAGTGATTGCTGATGGCCCAATATAGATAGATGCAATGGAGATAAAAGAGAGTGTCATCCATGTTGCTCCACAAGAACCAGCATCAACTGCCAATTTAAGAAGGAAATTACCACCCTCGAATGTAGTTACAGGTGGTGCTAACACACAAGAACCAACATCACTTGTCCAAAAAATTGAAGTGAATTTTTTTGAAAATGTAGGTGTTGCTGACACACAAGAACCAACACCCATTGTTCAAACAATTGAAGAACCTTTCGTTGAAAGTGTAGGTGGTTCTTGCAAATAAGAACCAGCACCACCTGTCCAAGAAGTTGAATAATCTCTATATGAAGATAAAGGTGGTTCTACGCCAGAAGAACCAGGACCACCTACTCAAATGGATGTGGAAACCTTGGAGGAAACATGCGTTCCAATTGGAACTGCTCCACAAAAACTAGTGTTCGTTCCTGGGTAGTAGGGCAGTTTTGAAGACGTAAAGCAAGAAAGAGAAAAGGGAAGCATAAAATAATCAGTGCACATAG
Source organism: Pinus taeda (assembly GCA_000404065.3). Lineage (NCBI taxonomy): Eukaryota > Viridiplantae > Streptophyta > Pinopsida > Pinales > Pinaceae > Pinus > Pinus taeda. The sequence goes on from APFE030873928.1 coordinate 10,866, forward strand.
AAGAAGAAGGAGGGTCTGTATCAACAGTCATTCAGAGAACAAAAATTGATGAAACTATTAATCTCTCTCATTTTCTTTCATCTTTTCCAGAAGGGGCAAGGAAATCTTGTTCTTCTAGACACATAGAGAAAGAAGAATCTTCTCCCCTAATCCTAATGATTTTTGTGAAAGCTAAGGGCACCATTATCAACACTGTTACTCAAAAAATAGTGTCAATTGGTGAAAAAATTGAGTAAATTGAAGGCTTGGTGGTTGATACTATCACACAACAACCAGTGCCGACCGAAGGAAAAAATGAGGAATTTATTGTTTCTACTACTTCTATAGAGACCATTCCTAAGAAAATGGAGGAGGATGTTGACAATAAAACTAACCTACAAGGGTTAGAAACTATTCCCCCGTAGATGGAGGAGGATGTTGCTGATCAGACTAAGCCAGAAGGGATAGAGACCATTCTTGAGTAGAGGGAGGAGTATGTTGTTGATTAAACTATCCTGCAAGGGTTAGGAACCATTCCTGAATAGATGGAAGAGGACAGTCGAGTAGTAGAGAAATTGCAAGAAGAGGGTACCAAGGAAACTACTCCAGAAGACCCTACACCGAATATAGAGCCAAAGAGAAAGGATGAAGAGACTTTGACATCTAAAGAGGGAGATGGTGGGCTCGTTTCCTGTGTCGAGGAACAAATATAATAAATTAGAGGAAAGCAAGAACTAGTCGACAACTTTATTGATGCCCACCCACCAAACCTTGGACGGACTATGAGACCTGTGGAAGAAGTTGTTATAAAACAAGAGTTCATTCAGCAATGCATGAAAAGGAGACCCCATCTTAAGGAAAGATATGAGTCACAATTTAGAGAGAATATGTAGTTGAAAATAGAAATCATGAAACTAAGCAAAAGAATGCAGCACCTATAAAGAAGACTGAGGAAGCATAAGAAAAATATTGTGAAGCCCCAACTTGAAACCATTTAAGTGGAAATGGAGACTCAAGATAATCCAATGAATCCAGTAACTACACAGAGAATTTTTTTTTTCATGTGATCAGACCATGGGAGTTGTTATGACTACAAAAATTCAGAAGTTTCGAGCTATGACAACTTGCCTTCAATAGGGGACCATTCCTTTAGAAGCTCACTATGAAGGAATAAGGGAAGTTTATGACCAAGGTACGAGAATAGTCTCCAACTATATAAAATAGATAGAGAAGGAAAAGATGAAGCATGGTAAAAAACATAAGCGAACTGAGGACCTCGAAGAACAATTAAAGTTATTCAAGGTCGATAAAGAATGAATGTTTACTTTCATGTAGCAAGTAATGGCTTGCTGACCCCATTCTGATAGCTACACTTTGTTCCTCCATCGACAATACCTATTATTTTTTTTAGAGAGTATCCACAAGGATCTTAGTCATGAGATGAAAGACTCAATGCAGTTTATGCGCATCTTGGGACGCCACAATATTCTCGATCAACACTTGGTGGGAAAATTGTACATGGATGATTATTTTATGGGAAATGGTCAATCATGTAACCTAGTGCCATATGTAGAAGACATTAAACTAAGAACCTTTACCTTCTAAATAGTCAATCAGGTTAAATGGAAAAAGACCTTTGACACATTTGAAGAAAGTCAGAAAATACGCCACTTGTCCTTCGGATGGAGAGCCACCTGTCCTTCGAATGGAGAATTGTGAGTCTATAAATGTTAATAACAGGCACAAAACCCTCTTAACAATCGATCGATGGAAATAAAATATCTTGGAAACCCAAAAATGGTGCGTCGACACATGCACAAAACAAATCTTCACTTGTCGAGGGGAGGCCCCCACAACTATCAGAAACGATGGATGTTATCATCATCAACTTTCAGAATACGTGAGCCTTTTAGGGCCCCAAACTTTGTTCAGACTTTAAACAGGGTACCTTGGTATATTGCATCCATGCAGATTTGTGGGGTCCAATGGATGGGTTTTAGGTTTCGATTTCCCATTATCTAGCTGCCAGCTGATCAATACACTCCATCTTATGAGCTAGATGAGGATTGGTGGAAATAGGTCAGTCAGACAGATGGATATAAGCCTTTGGGAATAAATGATGCAAAATATGATCTTGCATAACATCATGTTGATCATCAAAACTACAACCCAGATTTGTGCATGCGATGAATTACATGAGGACATGTAGTAAGGCGATTCGGGGGGAGATGTTGATGGCTAGATTTGAATACTTTTACTCACCTTTTTATCCTCTCCTTTTTATCCATTTCACACTAATAATCACTAATCAATATCTTAAATTTCACATGTATACCTCTTGTCATGTACTTATGGATTATTGGTCAATGAAGCATAATTGTAGGGGATTATTACCTAGCTCGCTTGCTATTTTATCTATTTCCTCATACGGATGCAACGGTGAATCAATCTTTCGATTGACATATGGTTATATTTTACATTGTGTTTCATTCTAAAAGCCACCATGTAATTAAAGACAAACACTATCGTGATTCTAGGAGTTGTATTATTGACAAGTTGTATAAAGTAGAGTGTCGTGAAAGCTATTATTGTTAAGAGTCATTAAGGTTCCAGGAGAAATACTATAACTTAGAGTCTGTAACAACGTACTTGTAATATTTCGTTGATTAATGACAATTTGATCTTAAGAACATGTTATGATTTGTTGATCTTGCCATAGGCCTTGATCAAGGAGTTGGGCCCACTTTCCTAACGAGGTGATGCTAGATTGGATGTGTATTTAGGTTTATTTATGTGAGTTTATTGTTGTTGTGAATTATGAGTATGTTGGTGTGAGTCCTAATAGTTGTTACACTTATTTACTCTTACAGTTGTTAGTGATGTTACTCTTACTTGCGGTCACAGTATTTCTTGTTTTTACACATTGATGAATTTATAGCTAATGTTCAATTAAGGTAGGGAAATCCTCTCCTACAAATACAGTGCATAATAGACTTGAAATATTTGGTAGAACACTGGGTTGACAATTAAATGCGGATTGGCTGAATTACATGATTCATACTTGGACACCAAAAAATACCATGTGAAAAACCATACATTCTCACAAACATCATGTCTAAAACATTTGTTTTTTTACTACCATGATTAGAGAATCCTTTGCTATATAATGCAAAGTGACAACATCAAGGACCAAAAACATGTGAAGTATATGAGTTTTAAAAAACTATTAATAGACAAGTCAACCATATATTAGTAATGAGAGTGCTAATATTGTAATTGCTTGAAGTTATTAAAAAATTCAAATACTCTGAGAGTATCTTTATTAATAATTATGAATATCATTTAATGGAAAATTATTTCAAGGAAGAAATAGAATTCGTAAAAGTTATAAGATCACTCACCAAAACAAAAACGATAAATTTTCACAAACCTACAATCTGAAACCAGAAATTGTATTTACCACCATGGTTAAAAAGGCCTTTCATACATACTACAAAATGGCAACATCAAGGACTAAAACCTTGTGAAGTACATGAGTTGACAAAACTTTTAATAGACACGTAGTTTACATCCAATATAATAGATGTGATAGTGCTAATATGATAAATGTTTGAAGTTATTAAAAGAGCATTAAACATTCTCAAAATATCCTTATTATTAATCCAACATAGGATTTCACATAAAATTGTTTTAAGAAATAAATAAAATTCCTAAAGATTATAAGAGCAATGAGAAAAAAAATTCTTAAACATTAGTATCACTCCTAAAGCTGAGAAATGACACAAAGTGGGTCTATGTCAACTTTTCTTAATCACGTTACCAAATTGACACAATCAGTCAAAATGAGTGATGATGATGTATCTAGGTAGAGTGAAGACGCCTTTTCCCTTTTATAAATATGATGAGGCCTTTAGAAATTACATTTTTTTTAGAGCAACTGGCTCTAGACAAGCATGCATATAGGAAGAAATCTATAATGGTCATGAATGATCTCCAACATAACCAATGGTGGATTTTTTGCATAATGACATCCACTAAGAGGTCAAAAACGAACGAATCCATGACAAATTAGTTTACCTTTAAGGTAGTATGGAGCATATATAAGGGCATGTCCATTAGGCTTTCCATAACCCTTTGCCTCGAAAGGTGGGCCAATTCTGGCTCTCCATCTTGAACATTGATGAACATGGATTGTTTTGAGCTATTTGGGATTTTTTGGTTATACTCGGTTACGCGAATATGACTTTATAGTGTCATTATCTCATTTGTAATGTGGCTTTGTTTCCATTATTGGGCCATCAAGTCTAATAAGAATGAGGCCTTTAGGTTTGTTTTATGGAGCCTATCACGATCCAACATGAATCTGAATTAATTGAAAAAATTGATTTACCAAAAATAAGGGTGAGGGAAAGTAAATCCAACATAGTTGTCAGTGCATTTTAGTTTTACATAAGAATAATGTTCCCTTATTATAAAAAACATTATGTTTCTATTAATGAGTTTAGACTTCTGTGATCCATAACATTTGTTTATAGAATTTTCGGCAAAATCACATAATTAATCATTTGTCGACGCGTTTCGAACCAACTAGTGTGGTTCATCGTCAGGACAAGTTGAAGATACAGATCCAGTACAGCGTGTTAAATAGTCTAAGCAGAGACTCAAATGGCTAAAAACTCTAACGGCTACTTTTCCACTCCAGGACCCCAGTCAAACTTCCTTTAACTGATTAATATTAAATTACTATTATAATTATGGAGCTAGGTTAACCAGGTGAAAAATAAAACAGATCCAAGGTTAATTTATTAAAAATAATTCATTTATTTATTTATATTATTAATCCATTATATATATATATATAATATAATTTATTATATATCAATATTATATTTAATAATAATTCATTATATATTATATATATTATATATATTATATTATATATATATATATATATATTTCTAATTTTTGATTATATATATAATATATAATTTTAATAATATTTTTATTACTAATACCCTATTTTTGCTAAGTTATTTAATACTATATTATTAGAAAATATTTTTTCTTTTAAAATCAATAAATAGACCAATGGTTAGTTAACAAACTAAACCATTTATTTATTTAAATTTAAAACTATATATAAAATAAATATGTAAAACTTATATATTAATCTTTTCAATAAGTAGTAGAATTTTATCTAATTTTATTAATTCCTATTATAGATACATTATCAAAAAAATTCTTTCTTTTTTATAGGGTTAGCTTAAAATTTTTTTATAAAAAATGAATAAATGAAAAATAATATTAACCCATTACTTTCTTTCGACAATACATATTTTATTAATTAAATAATTAATTCTAATTATATTCGAAAATAGCAAATTCTTCGGTTAATAAGGAATAAAAATAAACCTTACATTCTAAGGAAAGATCAAAAATCTTTAATTTTCCGATCAATTATATATAATATACTAGGTACAAATAAATTGGAAGGATTACAACTCAAAAATAATCAACCATAAGGACGATAATTAAAAGGGGGAACAAATAAATTAGGAAAATAAATAACACACCAAGGGAACCAACCCCGAAGGGAAGGAAACAGGAAACCCAGAGGCCTTACCAAAAAGGGACTACGGATGCTAGGAAGACAGGGCTAGGACCCAGCAGCTGCTGATCTTCCAGCCATCATCCCTATTAAGATTATTTGGCCTTTTTTCAATTTCCAGGGCCTCTCTAAACTTGCGATGGTGAAACTGAGCAACTTTAGCAATAGTAATTAACCTAGCTCCATAATTATAATAGTAATTTAATATTAATCAGCTAAAGGAAGTTTGACTGGGGTCCTGGAGTGGAAAAGTAGCCGTTAGAGTTTTTAGCCGTTTGAGTCTCTGCTTAGACTATTTAACACGTTGTACTGGATCTGTATCTTCAACTTGTCCTGATGATGAACCACACTAGTTGGTTCGAAACGCGTCGACAAATGATTAATTATGTGATTTTGCCGAAAATTCTATAAACAAAAATTATGTTTCTATATTAATCTCGTAGCCACACAAGTTTCATGGAAAACTTGAATGAATGTGGAGATTCTAAGGAGCTTGAACAAACCTTAAAGGGTGAGAGCTCTACGATGAGTAGGGTTAAGCATGTCTATGTCCATCGAAATTGCACTCAGCCTTGTATTAAGAGTTAATTGGTGGAACAATGCCTCATGCTTGGCCTCTAATAGCAATAGACTCCTAAACATAAAATCTATATTGTTGTTAGAGAATGTAAGAGTCTTCACTAAAGAATATTTTCTATTCAAGAATTCTTGCTTACATAATTGTTATGATTACAAAATTATAGAATTTATGCTATGTAAACACACAATTGGCTCCGATCTCAATGGTCACTAAACAAATTTATTTGGCTTTTTGGTCTCAATCATTCATAAACCATCTCATTTTTTCCTGAGCTTTTATACGAGTTATTAGGGACCAAAAAACACTAAGAGAAGTGGTGGTGTCTAAAGTCATTGATGATTGGGATCCCAATGAAGGATACATTTATCCATAGTTTTTTTGGATTAAAATAGTGATTTTCAACATGAATATCATCGGAAAAAACATAGATTCTCACAAACCTTGAGTCCAAACACTAGAATTTTGTTGACTACCATGATTAATGAAGCCCTTGATGTATAATGCAAAGTGCAAACCTCAAGGACTAATTTTTTTTTAGGTACATGGGTTTCAAGAAATTGTCAATAGACACGTCTATTGGAAATACTGAGAGTGGGGGTGAATCCATATTCCTTAGCAATTAATACTTTTGAATATTTTTAGAGCATTATTTACTCTGCAATTATTATTAATGTTTATGCAGTAATAACAATAAATAAAAGAACATAATAGGCACAAGAATTTTAGGTGGAAAACTCTCTCTTAGTAAAAAACAACTAAAAGTTTTTCTAATAAATTTTCTAATATTTAGCCCCAATTGAAATGAAAGTAACAACTTCCTAGAATTCTGGAAAATAATTCTTCTCCAACTCCCACTTGAAGGATGCCCCAACATGCTTCTTTCTTCTGTAATCAACTGAATGGAAGCCCCAACACCCTAGTGAGCTACAACTCATCCTAGCACCACCCTACCACCCGAAAGTGTTCATGGGCCCCAACATATAGGAGACTTCATACACATGCCTAGCACCTCCCTCCCACCATATAATGACTGAAATAAGACAAGACTATGGATTCACAAACCAGGGACAACAATCCATGATACTTTAAGATGTACAATAATTTTCATGTACTTGACCAAATACCCAATCACTTTATGACCTGCAACTCAATCATGACATCATCCCAACATTAACTCCTATACCTCCCAACACTTCTTCTTCGACTCTAGGAAAAATGACTCTTTTACAATCTTTACAATGATGAATCTTTTACAAATGACTCTTTTACAACTTTACAGTGATGACTCTTTTACGAGGGACTCTTGGCCTTGATACTTCTTCATAATATGTAGATGGATGTCATGTCTTCAAAGGATGCTGCATTGACTCTTAACCTTGATACTTCTCCAAAATATGTAGATGGTGTTCATTCCTTCAAAGGATGTCCTGCTACAATGCTTTCTTGATGATGTGCTTGTATCTATGAAACATTTGGCCCACGAAACCAAGCCCAAGACAAAACAAAATACCCTTCAACTTACCTCTATGTGAAAAACACATGTAAGTGCATAATAATGAATAGATACAAATTAAAATTACAATATGTACCTCGAGTGTGCTTGTCACATTCGTTGTTGACATGTTGCAGCAGTAGAAAAAGGCTCCCACTCTTCATATAGCACAAGACTCTGTGTAAGATTATATCTAGGACTCACCTAAAGATAAATACAATAGCAATTGATGACAGGCCCTAGACTTGTGATGAACCAAGTTCTATGTACAACAAAAGAGACCATTCTATCAACTATGACAAGACAAGTAAGATGAACACAACATCATATAGATTTAGCATACTCGGTGTAGTATCAATGATAAGACTTCTGAAATGTGATATCAAAACTAACTGTGACATATAGAGACATAGATATATAACTAAGACCCTGTATATACTTACGTTGTCCTCCAAAAACATATGTTAGAGGTGATAGTCAAAATTCAAATGTAAACATTAATCATACACACCTTGTTTTAGGATACATACCCTTGAATCTTTATGTGTGGTCCTTATTGCAGTGATCCTTGATTGCATGTTTTTTCTTGCATTCTAGGAGATCGATATTGAACTTGTTATATCTATGTAATCATGGATCTATAAGGTAAGAAATTTCATCCTATGGTAGCCCTCTAAGTCGTTTTTCTAACCACACATGTCTCATCAATATTGGATTCTTCAAGGAAGAGTTATCCCAATCTCCCACAATGACCTCATTATGGACTCGTTGAGTAGAAAGGACTTGTACGAAGTACCATGTGTCACTATTGCAACCTTTGCCCCTGAAAGAAATATCGAACAAACTATAGTCCATCCTATTTTTGTTACTATTTACAAAAGTTTAATCAAATTCTAAGAGATAAATTTATGACAATTTTCCCAATGTCACCTGTTTGACATGGAATTCGGGAGCGTGCAAAAATCGTAACTTCCTTAGATCATATATTCAAAAATATAGTGAACCAAGATGTCAAATTTGATCACACGATTCATCACGATTTTTTCTGAAACATGTTTTAATTTTAGCTTCTGAAGCTTCCCATAAAAAATGTTATAGAAAAAATTCCATGATGACCTCTTTGAAGCCACAAAATCCCTACTAGAGGAGGTTATGAGGGTCATTATTTATATGAATATCTTGAGTTGAGAGGGTCCTTAACAAGGAAATGTTGGGGGGATTTTAGAAGTAAAAAATAACATTATTAATTTTTTACTATTCAATGAACACAAACAATAATGAGTGCCATCCCACAAACCCATGGGGTTTTAGCCCACTAACTAGGTTTACTAACTTCAAACATGAATATATCTCAAACTGTGAAGAATTACTTGGTGTGACATATATCAACAGAAATATCTTGATGGGTAGAATCGATCTAAAATATCCTTGACTCAGAATAGAGTAAGATGACAAGTCAAAATTCGCATGCAAGATTGGGGTAGTGTGTGGTGCTTCTTGGGTTGACATCAATGACAACCACTCATGAAAAAGGTCAATCATGTATTACTAGAGATAGTGCTGAAATGGTAAATGATTGAATTTATTAAAAAAATTAAATATTCTTAGAATATCCTTAATAATTCTCATGAATAGAATTTATTGGAAAAATATTTCAAGAAAGAAATAAAATTCCTAAAAGTTATAAGATCACTCATCGAAAGAAAACCCATAAATTCACACAAACATACAATCTAAAACCCAAAATGGTGTTCACCACCATGGTTAAAAAGGCCTTTCATGCATAATGAAAAGTGGCAGAATCAAGTGCTAAAAACTTGTGAAGTACATGAGTTGAAAAAATTGTTAATAAGTATTACAGGTGATAGTGCTTATATGAGAAATGTTTGAAGTTATTAAAAAAGAGTGAAACATTCTTAGAATATCATTATTAATAGTCCTATATCGCATTTAATACAAAATTAATTCAAGCAATAAATAAAATTCCTAAGAATTATACAACACTCAATGAAAACAATATAAAATGCTTAAAGATTAGTAGCACTAGTAAAGCCTAGAAATGATACAAAGCGTGTCTATTTCAAATTTTCTTAATCACACTATAGAATTGACACAGTGAGTGAAAATTACTCACTCTAATGTATCTAGTTAGAGTATAGATGTATTTTCCCTTTCATAAATAGAATGAGAGCCTTGAGAAAATTACAATCTTTTTAGAGCAACTAGCTTCACACAAGCAAGGATAGGAATGAAGCTATAAGGTTCATGAACCATATCCAACAGAACCAATGGCAGATTTTGTGCACGATGGCATCCACTCATGGTTCAAAAACAAATCCATGACAAATTGTTGAACCTTGAAGTTTTAAGGAGCATATATAAGGTCACGTCCATGAGGCTTTCCATGATCCTCTTCCTCGAGTTAATGAGCAATGTGGGCCTTTTCTCACTCTCCATCTTGAAAAATGATGAAAGTGGATTGTTTTGACCTACTTGGGAATTTTTGGTTATATTGAACTATCATAGTATGTCTATCTAGTCTCATTAGCTTGTTTGTAATGTGGTTTTGTTTACATGTTCAGGCAATGTCTAATAATAATTGGGCCTTTACGTTTCTTTTATGGAGCCTATAGCGATGTAACATGAATTTGAATTAACGAAAAAAAAATATTTACAGAAAATAAGGACCAAGGAAAGTAAATCCAACATACTTGTCAATGTACTTAGGTTTTTCCTAAGAATAATGTTCTCTTCTTATATCAAACATTGCAGTTCTATATTGATCTCTTAGCACACAAGTTTAATGGAAAACTTGAACGAAGGTGGAGGTTCATAGGAGCTTCAACAACCCCTCAAGGGTGTCTAGGATGAGTAAGGTTAAACATGTTTGTGTCCCTGGAAATTTCACTCCTCCCTAAATCGAAGGTAATTGGTGGAACAATGCCTAGAACCTGGCCTGTAATAGTAATAGACTCCTAAACATAAAATATATATTGTTGTTAGAGAATGTAAGAGTCTTCACTAAAGAAAGTTTTATGTTCAAGAATTTTATTGGTTACATAATTGTTAGGATTACAAAATGATAGAAGTGATGATGTTTAGAGACACAATCATCTAGGATCTCAATTGTCACTAAAAAAAATTATTTGGTGTTTTGGTCCCAATCATTCATAAAACATCTCATTTTTTTCATGAGGTTTGATATCAAAACGTAGCGCAATAAGAGAAGTGGAGGTACCTAAAGACACCCATGATTTGGATACCAATGGATGATAAATTTATTAGTAGTTTTTTTGCCTTTAAAAAATGATTTTCAAAGTGAATGTCACTCAAAAAAACATTCTCAAAAGCCTAAAGTCCAAAAACCATTTTTTTTTTTCACTACCATGATTAAGGAAGCCCTTGATGGCTAATGTAAAGTAACAACTTGAAGGACTAAAACGTTGTGAAGTATATGAGATTCAAAAAAATGTTAAGGGACACCTAAATCATGTATTAGTAGCAATAGTGCTAATCATGTATTGGTAAATGTTTGAAGTTATTAAAAAATTTAAATATTGTGAGAATATCCTTATTAATACTTATGAATAACATTTACTGGAAAATTATTTCAAGAAATAAATAAAATTCCTAAAAGTTGTAAGATCACTTATCAAAATAAAAACCATAAATTCTCACAAACCTATAGTCCAACACAAAATTTTATTCACCACCATGGTTAAAAAGTTTGTTCATGCATAATGAAGAGTGGCAACATCAAGGGCTAAAAACATGTGAAGTACATGACTTGATTTTTTTTTAATAGACAAGTAGTTTACCAATCATGTATTAGAGGTGATAGTGCTTATATGATAATTGTTTGAAGTTATTAAAAAAGAGTTAAACATTCTATGAATATCCTTATTAGAAGTCCTACACAGCATTTAATAGAAAAATATTTCAAGCAATAAATAGAATTTATAAAGGTTATAAGAAGACTCATCAAAAAAATATAAAATTCCTAATGATTAGTAGCGCTCATAAAGCCCATAAATGAGAAAAAGAGTGTCTATTTCAAGTATTCTTGATCACGCTATTGAATTGACACACTTAGTGAAAATGACTCACCATGATGTATCTAGGTAGAGTATAGATCTATTTTCACTTTAATGCATAGGATGAGAGCCTTCATCAAATTAAATGTTTTTAGAGAAACTAGCTTCCCACAAGCACAAGGATAGGAATGAAGCTATAAGGTTCATGAACCATATCCAACAGAACCATTGGTGGATTTTGTGCATGATGGTATCCCCTAAAAGGTCAAAAACGAATCCATTGCACATTATTTAACATATAACGTAGAATGGAGCATATCTAAGGTCATGCCCATGAGGATTTTCATCATCCTATGGGTGGCGTTAATAGCACCTCTCCATCTTGAACAATCCTGAAAATGGATTGTTTTGAGATACTTGGGATTTTTTTGGGTATATTGGGTTATCATTATATGGATTTGGAGTGTCATTAGCTTGTTTGTAATGTGGTTTTGTTTCCATATTTGAGCAATCAAGTCTAATATGAATGAGGCCTTTAGGCTTGTTTTATGGAGCCTATTAGGATGTAACATGAATGTGAATTAATAGGAAATTTTGATTTACATAAATAAATCCAACGTACATGTAAATTTTTTTTAGTTGTTCCTAAGAATAATGTTACCTTCTTATATCAAAAATTATAGTTCTATATTAATCTCCTAACCAAAAAAGTTTCATGGAAAACTTGAATGAAGGTGGAGATGCTTGGGAGCTTGAAGAAACCTTAAAGGGTGAGAGCTCTAGAATTAGTAGGCTTAAGCATGTATGTGTCCATGAAATTGTAGACAACCTTAAATTAAGAGCTAATTGGTGGAACAATGACTGGTGCTTGGCCTTTAATTACAATAGGCTCCTAAAAATAAAATCTTTATTGTTGTTAGAGAATGTAATAATCTTCACTAAAGCTAGTTTTATATTGAATAATTTTCTTGGTTACATAATTTTTGGGATTACAAAATGATAGAAATTATAGTGTTTAAGATATAGTTGTGTTGGATCTCAATGGTCATTAAACAAATTTATTTGATTTTTGGGTCCCAATCATTCATCAACCATCTCATTTTATCATAATCTTTGATACTAGTTATTAGGGACCATTAAACACTAATAGAAGTGGTCCTGTCTAAAGACAACCATCATTCAGATTCCAATGGAGGTTAAACTTGTTAGTAGTTTTTATGGCTTTATATAGTGATTTTCAACATGAATACCATGGGAAAAATCATAGATTCTCACCAACAAGAAAAATACCAAAAATTTGTTCACTACCATGGTTAAAGAAGCCCTTGATGTATAATGCAAAGTGGAAACATCAAGGAATAAAAACTTGTGAAGTACATGAGTTTCAAAAAATTGTTAATAGAGTGCTCAATGTTGTATTAGTAGTGATAGTGCTAATATGGTAAATGTTTGAAGTTATCATGTATTAGTGTTGATAGTGATAATATGGTAAATGTTTCAAGTTATTAAAAGTTTTAAATATTCATAGAATATCCTTATTGATACATATGAATATCATTTAATGGAAAATTATTTCAAGAAAGAAATAAAATGTCTAAAAGTTATAATATCACTCACCAAAAGGAAAACCATAAATTTTCAAAAATCTACAATCCAAAACCCAAAATTTTATTTACCACCATGGTTAAAAACGCCTTTCATGAATTATACAAAGTGGCAACATCAAGGGCAAAAAACTTGTGTAGTACATGAGTTGAAAAAATTGTTAATGAACCCTTAGTTTACCACTCAAGTAATAGATGAGATAGTGCTAATATGAGAAATGTTTGAAGTTATTAAAAAAGAGTTAAACATTCTCATAATATTCTTATTAGTAGTCCTACATAGCATTTAATATAAAATTATTTCAAGAAATAAATAAAATTCCTAAATATTATAAAAGCACTAAGCAAAGTAAAGCCAAGAAATGAGACAAAGCATGTCTATTTCAACTTTTCTTAATCACACTACTGAATTGACACACTGAGTGAAAATGACTTATGATGATGTATTGAGGTAGAGTAGAGATTTCTTTTCGAGTTTATACATAGGATGAGACATTTAAACAAATTTCAATTTTTTTAAGAGCAAATAGCTGGCGACAAGCACAAGGATAGGAATGCAACTATGACGTTCATGAACAATCTCCAACAAAACCAATGGTGGATTTTGTGCATGATGGCATCCAATGAGAGGACAAACCAGTGAATCTTGAAGTTAGAATGGAGCATATAGAAGGTCATGTCCATGAGGCTTTTTATCATCATTTGCCTCTATTTCATGAAGGTGGGCTAATTGGGGCTCTCCATCTTGAACATTGATGAAATTGGATTGTTTTGAGCTACTTGGGATATTTTGGTTATATGGGGTTATTCAAATATTGATTTCTTCCGTCATTACCTTTCTTGTAAAGTGGTTCTGTTTCCATCATTAGGTGTCCGATAAGAATGAGGTATTTAGGTTTGTCTTATGGATCCTATTACAATGTAACATCAATGTGAATTAATAGAACATTTTGATTTACACAAAATAACGGTGATGGACAGTAAATCTGACATACTTGTGAATGTATTTTAGTTGTTCCTAAGAACCAGGTTCCCTTCTTATATCAAAATTTAAAGTTATATATTAATTTCCTACCCACACAAGTTTCATGTCAAACTTGAATGAAAGTGAAGATGCTTAGGAGCTTGAACAAACCTTAAAGGGTGAGAGTTATAGGATGAGTAGGGTTAAGCATGTCTTCTTCCATCCAAATTTCACTAAGAAGGGAATTAAGGCTTATTTGGTGGAACAATGTGTGGCCCTTGGCCTATAATAGCAATAGGCTCCTAAACCTAATCTGATCTTATAATATTTTATGATCTCAATGATCACTAAGAAAATTTATTTGGTGTTTTTGTCTCAACCATTCATCAACCATCTCATTTTTTCCTGATCTTTGATACCAGTTATTAGGGACCACAAAATATTGAGAAAAGTGGTGGTGTCTAAAGACACCCATGATTGGGATTAGAATGGATGATACATTTATCCCTTGCTTTTATGCATTTAAATAATGATTTTAAAAATGAATACCCTGGGAAAAGCCATACATTCTAACATACCAAAATTTTAGTCATTACCATTAGTAAATAAGCCCTTGATGTATAATGAGAAAGGGCACTATCAAGGATTAAAAACTTGTGAAGTACATGAGTTTCAAAAAAAAATTAATAGACAAGTCAATCATATATTACTAACACTTTGCTAAACTGGTAAATGTTTGAAGTTATTAAAAAACTTAGATATTCTGAGAATATTGTTAAGTTATGATATATTCTATGCTTTTAACGGTTTATTTATTTTTCTTATTATATTCCATAGATTAGCAATCACATATACATAAAGTAAAGTGTATATAGAACATTAAACGATCAGCAAAAAACAAGCCAACACAAGAGACACAAAATGTGGCGGCTAGTTAGGGACAAACCCCACAATGTGTGGGGAAACCCTTTGGTCAAATATTCTTTTACCTCCAATAATTCAGAAGAGAGAAACAGTAAAATAAATCTGATTTATATCAACAGTAGAAAACCCTAGATTAGCAGCATCAACATTAGCGGCTTCATCATCAAACTAGGGCAGTCGATATCTCAAAAACCGATCGTGAGATCAACTTGATTCCACCACAAAAAGTTGCAGCCTTCTGAGGAGATTTAGATGAACCTACAATGCAGTTTAGAAGAGGAGATTGGATGGTTTACACTGGTCAAACTTTGGATCTGCAGTTGCAGCTTCAGTTTCAGCAGCTTCCTTCAAACTAGGGTAATTGATATCTCGCAAACTAACTATCGAATAGACTTGATTACACCACCAAAAGTTGTAGCCTTTAGAGGAGGTTCATATGAACCTACAACACGGTTTAGAAGAGGAATTATGATGGTCTAAATTGGTCAACCATTACTTCTACAACTTCAGCTTCAGTTTCAGCAGATTCCGGCTTCACATGTGTGAGAGAGAGACCCTTTTTCTACACAGTAGAGAAGAGACTCATTTCTGTGTAGTAGAGAGAGAGAGATGTGATGATATGAGTGAGTGCAAATGAGGAAAATTCCTATTGTATTCATACAAAACTGATGATGTTTGAATAGATGTGACTGTTGGGATTTTAAGCCTACATGAGTCGTAGATGAGCTTGATAATAATTCCATAATCAAAATAAATTCATATCTCAATGAATACTTATCGGAATCGAATGATTTTTATGTCAATCCTACACCTCTCGATGAGAGGAATCTAATAAAAATATTATTAGCCATGAATAAGAGGACCCACATGAAGTTTTGCCCTAGTTGCCAAATTTAACACTCCCTCTCAGCTAAGAAGAACTTCATCTGCAATCTATCTATCAGTCACTACTATTCATCCGTCAAATGCACTACTCTTTATAGCCTGACCCTTGCCTTG
>APFE030873932.1:0-10727 GCA_000404065.3 Pinus taeda
CTTTTGTACATTCTATTTGTCTATAATAAAGAAACACGTCTTGGTTCCTGATATGCTTCTTCTTTATGTTTATGATGTTCATGTTTGAATTCATATGTGAATGGTTGTTTAAAGTTCATAACTAACTACCTTCCTTTATAACATAAAAATGATTTCTTTATAAGTCTTTGTCCATGTACTACTGTATTCTTTGGAATTGGTTATTTTGTAGGACAAAGGAGCGAAAGGGACTTGAAGAAGGGTTTGGACCCTTGAGGAACTTCTCGAACGTAGGACCTGAGGTACGCCCCTCTTACTATAGAATTTGCTTATCATAGCGTAATGGCTGTGTGAATGTGTGTTTCTCTATTTAGACAACGTTCAGCCTGCTAGGGTTTCCACCCAAAAGCCCTAGGGGAGCAATTCCCTCAACAAGGACTAGACTCAAATTTTGATCGAAACAAGGATAACTCAAATTTAATGTCGAAAGGTATATCCTTGATACTATGCAGTTTATCTGGCAAGGAAGTGGTGCTTTCCAATTTAGGGGTTTCGATCTCGGGGATAAGGACTTTAGTCTTTGTCAACAACCTCTCAGGGTTATCAACCAAAGAATAAGTATTAGGGTCAGGGTTTGACATGGTGTATCTTTTAGAAGCCAGTATCTTAACAAGGTCAGACTCAATAGGATCAGATTTAAGACTTTGAGCTAAACTCAAATTACTTTTTAAAGGAAAGTCTTCAATAGTGAAATCTAAACTTGGTAATGATTATGAGCTTACCAATAGGAGGAAGTCTGATCAAACTTGTGATATGTATCCATCTTTTCTTTTGAACAAGCTCTAATTTTCTTCAACCAAATCAACTGGACTAGGATACAGAATTTGTCTCGTTGTCTTCTTGAGGCCAGCTTCTATAATCTAGGCACTGCAATTTCTAGATCAGCCTTTGTAAAGCTTAGTCCCCTCATCCCAAGGACCAAAATTCAATGAGAATTAGTGGTACACCCAAGGAAAATGAACCTTTTTTTCCCCGAAAATGGTGCCATAATGTTATCGCTCCTTCAGACCTCCAGGGCTGAGGAAGAGTCCAGCTAAGGTAACCATAGACCAATATTTAAGATTGGTAGCTAGCCCTACCAAGCCGGAGAGGGATCTCTCCAAAGGATCACAGCCAAGAGGGCTAGATAGATTAGGACATTAGGCTAGATGTAAAGTGCAGGGGGTTGTTTGATTTGATTTTGGTTGGGTAGTCACAAGTATGGGTGATTTAGGTCAGAGGGACTAGGTCAAGGCAAATGAGATATGATTGCAGACTTTCAAAGGGGCAAGGAAGGTACGACGCTTAGCACTTAAAAGGTGATTTAATGACATGTTTTAATACTGATGACGAGTTAGGAAGAGCATAAGGGATGTATTCTTCCTAAACTAAGGAAAAATGGACAAAGTATGATAAATTACCCAAAACAGAGCATGAGCAAACATGTATTCTGCCTATCAACTTGTAAATTACCATATAACAGAAATGGAATGGTTTATGAACTAATGAAACATTCATAAAAATGATCACAAAGAAGAAACAATGCTAAAAATTCATACCACATGTATCACAGAAAAATAGCTGCAATGCATCTATTGAAAATTGCCAAAATCTGATACAATAGTCTCTGATCACTAGTATTGCATCCCTATTGAATCCAAATTGTAAAATGACTAAGAAAATACGTAATATATGCCAACAACCAACTCACCCTAGGCTCAAGGGTTGAATCCATGGGTGGAGGAGCAGTTGCAAGAAAGGTTGAACTGATAGCTAGAGTGTAGGGTGGTCAAAGTGACTCATCCCTCACTCTAGCACATTGATTCGTTACATGCCACATATGCCAACTAACTGATGCATCTACCCTAGATAAAAGTAAAAACGTAATAATTACATCATCTAGATCAATTAAATAGGTAAAACTTTAATTTCCCATAGATAAAAGTCAACTTGGAATGAAACAGTGAAAATTATGGAAAACTGTCAAATGTGCAGTGACCTGGTTAAACGCGCAACGACCCTAGACAAACGCGCAGCATCCTCTTCAAGCTAACCTTTGACCACCTTCCCGATGTTTAAATCTAGCCCAGGATAGCTCATTTGAAAGCTTATCCTATCTAGTTTCCAAAACTTCCCTTGGTTTTCAAAATGGGTTCATTTACCCCTAAAAAATTGCAATTTCCCAAGACAACTCAAACGTGTAGCGACCAGGCAAGGAATGAGGCAGAAAGATGATTTTTTGGTAGTTTTTGACCCTTTTGGCGGACCCATTTTACTCCAAATTTTAGAAACAGTACAGGGTGCATGTCCTCATCATTCTAAATCCAGAAATGCTGACCATTTTCTCATTGGATGCTCGAAACAAAAGCGCAACGTCCTAGGTGCTGCGTGTTTGACCATGCTGACTGTGCCAAAATTTCTTCAAAAAACAAAGAAAAACATATCTTGCCAAAATTGTTCAAAAATGGCCAAAATTGGTGGTCTAATAGCTGGCTATATGTTTGAGGCATGGAGTGCTGCCTCAGCAAGGATATCCAACCTCTTTTTCTCCTCTTGCTTGGTCAAGGCCTGAATTTTTGCATGAGCTCATTTGAGCTTGGCCCTTGCAATTTTGTCTCTCATAGCATAGTGCTTCGCCATCCTTCTTTGAATATCATTTTCCTTCTTGGCCTTGTCTAGGAGGTTCTCCAGATGATCATTTACCTTTTCAAGCCAATATTCTTGGTTCTCATTTACCATCTTGGCAAATTGCTCATTAAGGTGAGATGATTTGCTAGTTCTTCCTCCCTTTTCCTTTCTTGCTCCAATGCTCTCTTTAGGCCTCTAGTCCTTGGCCTTCTTCTTGGCACCTGCTCATCAAATGGCTCTCCATACTGCACATATGCCTCATCAAGTAACACCTTTTCCTTTTCAGCCTCTCCCTTTTCCTTTCTGAGCTGAATCTCCATGACCTCATTTTTTACCTCAAACTGCCTATTTTCCTACTCATAGTAGGAAATGATCCATTTGGCCCTTTGCAATTTCACCTCGAGCTCACCTATGAGTGAAGTCTTCTCCTTGATGACAATAGTTGTTCTTTTACTGTCATCATGCTCATCTGATTCAACTAACTAAAAATCATGCTCTATCTCATGGAGGTCTTTCTCCTACTGCTGGATCTTTACCTCTACAACTTTTTCCTTACCCTTATGTACCTACTTTTTCGATGAAGAAGGCAAGGCCCCTACCAAAATCAATGGGGAAAACACTTACATGTTCACTCTCTGATAAGTATGTACCAAGGTACCTGAACCAGCCCTTTTGGGCTTGTTTCTCTCACCATGCTCAATATGCTCCTGCTCAGTGCCTTCATCTTTGCCAGGTGAATGAATATGCTCATGAAATGGTGATGATGGAGGTGATTGTGTGTCTGACTCTTCAGATGAAGATGAATGACGTATGGACTGAGGTGGAGTAATGGAGGTGGATGGATGAGAGGATGAAGGTGCCTCTTGGCCATGTTGAATAGGTGGGACAGTGAAAACCTCATTGGATATGAAATTGTCCCATGAAATGTTAAGTTGATCAAGGTGGTGGAGGACTATCATTTTGACGAGATAATGGTGAAATATGCTATGCATCTGATGATCATGATATTTCCTTTGGGAAATGTATGACATCTTGGCAATATCCCAGTAAAGATAGTAGGTCAGATTGAGCATTATGACTATTTTAAAATGCATGAGTGGTCGAATATTATAGGAATAGAGCCTAGAAAACCTACCCTCACATGTGAAGTACTTCATGATGATTTTCATCATAGGAACATATCTTTCTAGGAGGTAAGAGAAAGGAAAAATCCTCCTTCTTTCATTCTTGTGGCTGGGTTTAAGATATGGCTCATAGTAGCAATAATCCAAAGCTACATGTTTAAACCATTTTTCCCCAACATCCGGGATCCTAGTAGCAGCTGATATGATAGCAGAAGATATGGTAAAGGTGACACTAGAAAAGGTTGCTTGATTTTCATGGAGGTTGATAATGAATTGTCTAGTCAATTCAGAATGATGTTGTGTCCTTTCCACCTTCTCACAAAAATCAAAACAGCCCATATGTTTAAAGATTGTGACAATGATGGGAGATAACATGAGCTCTGTAGTGTTGGTTGGTTCATATCTAATGATCTTCCTTCCTTTTTTATATTTCCTCCTCTATTGTTTTTCTCCATCACTTTGACTTGTGTTTTCTTCTTCTGCCATGATCTGTTTCTTTTAAAACCCTAGGGGAATGATAGAATGGACTGTGGGTATTGGAAATGTGGAATAATGTGAGGAGAGATGATGAGGAGGAGATGCGGATATGTGGAATGAGGAAGATGATAGGGAATAATTGTTAAGTGAGGGAGGAATAGTGATGAAAACTAGGAAATGTGATTTGAGATGGTGGGAATGTATGACTAGGGTTTTCTCTTAGGAAAAACAACAAAGAATTTAAACCCTATGTAGGCAAACAAAGGAGGGAAGGAGTGAGTAATTCTTCCACCAACATGATTTTCTGGAGTGAATGATGATTAACTTGGAAACTTGGTGGTGATCGAGGGTTTCTAGAATGTTTGGCTCCTTCCAGGTGAATGCGCAACAACCTCTACAAGAGCGCATCGGCATTATGAATTACACTGTGATCTCTGGAAACTGTGCAATGACCTCTACAGGAGTGCAACGACCAGGCTAAACGCACAGCGACCCTGCTAACGCATTCTCTTGCTCTGTTTTTCCCAATTTCTCCTTAAAATCGCCATTTTTCTTTTGTTAAGGAGTTGTAAGAGTGCTAGATTGCAGATGAGGCTTCATCAGTGTCTTGAAAGACTTTATACTTGAATGGACTTTTATTTATTATTTTTCATACCCACTTTCTAATGTTTCTTGTCATTTCCAAATTCTCATATTAATGCCTTTTTGAATTTCTAACCTTTTTTGCTCTTGACAGGTGGATGATGCTTTGGAAATCCTGACTTTGAATTTTTTCTTGGGATTCTTTTGGAAATGGACTTGAGTATGCAGCTAAAAGTAGCTTATTACATATAATATACATAAAATTACATAAACAAAAATAAATTATTACATCTGTTTGTAGTTCTAATTTACAAACTTGGGATAAAATCCCTTCTTGAAATCAAATTTAGGGCTATCAATAACTATGGTTACATGCTTCGGAAAGCTTTATTTAACTGAAAAAGACATTATTTGTTTGACTCTCCTATTTTTCTGACTTTATGCAGTGAGATGGTGATTTATTGGACCTTGGAAAAATGAAACATGGGTGACCTAATGAAGCCTCAAATGACTGAATTTCAGGTGGATTCGACTGATATTAAATGTGATGAAATGATCCTTCATGTTCAATGGTAACCTGGAAGACACATGAAGGAGGGCTAGCAAATACAAACTTTTGAGAGGGAAAAGTGATTTTGGACTTTGGACTACCATCAGTGAACAAATTTTTTCATTATGACCTAAGTGGAATGCAAAAAATTTCAAACGGGACTCTAATATGATATAAAAGAGAACTTTTGGTCACTGGTGGCCGTATGAAAATACTGACTCTAACACCTTTCTCACCTAAGAACTACCTATAACTCATCTTATGCCACTCATTTCCAAGCGCAACTTGTCCCACTTAAGAATTTACCAAGACAGGGATCACATCTAGCCATGTCCATGAAACAACTAAGAAACATAGCGTACACAGGCAATATTTCACATGTATGTCCAGTTCATATAAACAGTAGAGCATTAACTGAGAGTTTGCAAGAACCACAAGATGCACAAGACATACAAGATATAAGTTGACACAATTCGAGTGCCCCAAAGATTATACACAACAATATACAATATACAATTGTCTAAACTAGTTTAAAACATGAGCATTCGGCCAAAGTGTGCCATGTTTCATATAAAAAATAATAAATGAAGGCAAGTGTTGTGCCCAACACAAACTCTCCCTTTGTCTAAAACAGCTCTGTAGATCACCTTATTGCAACTGCGGGCTTGCCTCCTACAATCCTATTATGAACTTCTTCTAACACAGTCCCTCCTTGGCACTTGAATTCACTCACACTCCCTGACACACACTTATTTGTTCATTTCCATGAATTTTTACATGGTTCTCCCTTATGATGCATCAACACTCCCTAACACTCCTCATCATGCATTTACATTATCTGACATGTATTAGCACGCATTTTCATTCCTTGGCATACCTTGACCCTCCCTCACTATCATTCCCTCACAACTAACCTCACTTAATTTGCAACTTGGGAACCCAACTAAGTCCTCACTTGACTACAAGAGTCATCCATGTGGATATTGGTGGCCACCCACCTATTCCACTTGGACCCCCACCATTGTTTCTTTCAGTTTTTTAGTTTCCTTATTTGTAGCACAGTTTACTAATTTTGGCAGTTTTTTGGGTCTTAAACTTCCAAAGCCATTTTGAGACCCTAAACAATGTTTTTGTCAGAAAATTGGGGCCAACATGGGTTCTTTACTATTTATGAACACTCGAAAGTTGTATTCCTTGGATAGATATTTCTAATGAGGTATTGTGCGCCTCAAACGAAGATCGTATGCCAAAGTTACGACCCTGGAAAGTTGATGTACCAATGTACCCAAATAGGGCCCATAGTTTGGCGCTTAATCTCCTAGGGTTAGGTGTTTGGATATTTAGGATTGTCTATCATTTCTCAATAATAAACAGGCCTTTGAGCCTCATTTTAACATATTTCAAAGGCATGTAGCCGCCACATCTCTTCTCAGAGATAAGCTACCATAGCCTAAGCTAGGCTTATTTCCATTATGTTTGTAAGCATATTTCAGTATTTCATATTAATGAAATGAAGTGTTATTTTTTCTGCATCTATGTATTTATGCTCATATCTGTAATTTGTTGCATTCTTGTTTAAATACATATCACTGGTATCAGAGTGGTCTTCTCTTTCTATGTTTTTCTTTGCATGTCCCCAACGAAGTCGAGATAAGGAGTTAGGGCTCGATCTAGTTGAACCTTTGCAAGATGAGCCTCGCAAATCCTGACAACCAACCATGGGGGAAGGAAAGAAATATGATGGAGTAGGAGATCCTATCAAAATATTTCTCAAGGAGGCCCTTGAGAAACAAAGGAACACGATAATGGAAAACTTTTCCCAAATCCTTCAATGGTTTCTCATTGGCACGCATCCAGATCCAACAGCCACTCTGGAGGCTCCACTCCTTTTAAGGCACAAGTAAACTTTGGCATTCCCTATTTTGAGGGCCAAATAGATGCATACATAGTAGATAAATGGTTAAATTTGCTAGAAGCATATTTTTTTGTTCATGACTTTTCCAGCCGGGAATAGATTACTTTTTCTCTTCTCAAAGTTGCCCCCCACATCAAGGACTGGTGGGAAACCTACTTTGAGAAGAAGGATGAATGTGCGCCCTCATTGTTTTTAGCCACACCCACTTGGAATTCATTCTGGGATGCCATCAAGGAGCAGTACTACCCTATCGGGAGCTATGAGGATAAATACATAAAGTGGACCAAGCTGTGGTAGGGAAGGAATGAAAATGTGTCAGAGTTTACCAATGTTTTTCATACCCTTCGCACAAAGTTGAGTATCAAGGATTCTGAGAAAAAATTGGTACTCAAGTAATGTGACTGCATACATCAGTACATCCAGGATGAGATGGAGTTCCTGGACATCTCCTCGCTCAGCACGTCATACGGATATGTTGTCAAGATTGAGCAGAAGTTTCAATAGAAGAAGTAAGACATTGGATATGTGAATCTGAAGCAAGGGAAAGGTTCCCCCAAACCACAAAACAAAGGACAAAGCCAAGGCAAGGCAGCCGAGGACAACCCACCAAAGACGCAAGTAAAGAATAACACCATTAACTCGAAGAAGGACACAGGAAAGTGGTGTGAGTTCCATAAGAGCTACACTTATAAAACAAGTGAGTGTCGGCCCAAGAAGTCACTAGTGGTTGAGCTAAAGGCTTCATAATTAGATGCAAGTTCTGACTCTGAGTCAGAAACCGACAAGGTCAATGACAAAGGAAAGTAGATTATTGGTGTGGAGCCCAACGTTGTTGTTGCCACCATGAAGATCCAAAAGGAGGAACCTGAAGATCTAGAGGAGGAGGAGCGCCTCTTCCACTCTTAGATGTGGGTAAAGGTTCCCTGCTATAATTCATTGTCAATAATGGGAGCCAAAAGAACCTCATTTTAGTAGAATTCATGAAGTGAATAGGCTTACCGACCATAGCACACCCACAACCATACATCATCGAGTGGCTTCACCAACAACGAGATCTTCGTGTGAGCCAACAGTGTCGCCTTCCATATAGTATCAAGACCTTCACGGATGAGGTATTATATAACGTTGCTCCCCTTGATGTTTGCGATGTATTATTAGGCCAACCATACTTGTGGAAGTGAAATCTTGTGTATGAGTCAAGGTCTCACACCGTTATTTTTACCTTGGGAAATAAGTTTTAAAGGATACCAGAGGTAGCACCGCCTACCACCATCTCTTTGGTTACTGTAAAACAATGCAGTAAGCTCATTTCCAAAACCAAGAATTTTTTTTCTTGATGATACGCCCTCAAGGAAAAACGAATATGGTGGCCACGACCTCTAGACAGGGTCCCTTTGTATGCAACAACAGATGGACAAGGTCATGGATGAGCACGAGGACATCTTCACCTCCCCCGCAGGGGTGCCTCTACACTGTAAGGTCAAGCACTCCATCGGTCTGACCCCAGATGCGTCATTTCCCAATGGACCAATCTATAAGTTCTCCATTCTATAGAATGACGAAATCAAAAGGTAGATTCAAGAGCTACTACATAAAGGTCACATCCGGATGAGTTCATCGCCCTGTGGGAGCCTGATCGTGTTGGTACAGAAGAAGGACGGGACCTGGAGACTCTGTCTTGACTATCAGGCACTGAAAAAGATCATTGTCTGAAATAGCTACCCGATCCCATGGATTGATGACCTTCTAGACCAACTCAGTAAGATCGACTTCAAGTGCGGATATCACTACATACAAATCGAACCCTCCGATGTGTGCAAGACTGCCTTCAAAGCCAAGGAGGGCCTTTTCGAATGGCTGGTTATGCCTTTCAAGTTGACGAATGCTCCTGCAACCTTCATGAGGATGATGGATGACATCTTGCGGCCATTCACCAACTCATTTGTAGTGGTTTACTTGGATGAATTCATGATCTTCAGCTAGAGTTGGGAAGAGAACCTCCACAACATCTGACATGTTCTCCAAAGACTTCGGCAACATAATTTGTGTGTCAATTTGGAGAAATGCACTTTGGCATGACCCAAGTTCAGTATTTGGGATACATTATTGATGAACGGGGGGTGCATGTGGATCCAGCCAAGATCTAAGTCATTCAGTATTAGCTAGCCCCAACCACTCTGACAGAGCTCTGCAACTTTCTGGGTCTTACCAATTTCTACTGCAGGTTCGTGTTGGGGTTCTCTCATATCACTTGGCCTTTGAGTCAAGTCACCAAGGGAGGAGTGAAAGCAAAATTCTTTTGGTCTGAATCTCAACAGAATGCATTCACAGAGTTGAAACATCGTCTCTACTCTGCACCAGTGCTCACATTACTAGACTTTCAACAACCATTTGAGATTGAGACAGATGCCTTTGACTATGCTATTAGGGCAGTCCTTACTCAACAGGGGCATCCAATTTCATATCACAGTGAGACACTTTCAAACACAGTCCATAAGTATACCACTTATGACAAAGAGATGTATTCCATTGTGCAGGCCTCCCAACAATGAAATCATTACATTTTTGGGAAGGAAATGATCATCCACATAGACCACCAATCCATGTAGTTCATACAGACGCAAGGGAAGTTGTTGGGCCTCTGTTTTGCCTTGCTTTATATCACCTTTTACTCAAAATCACTTGTACTTTTGTTTAGATTGACTAGTCATTGTCATAGTTTTGTGCATTCTCGGAGATAAGAAGTAAGTATTTGTTATTCCTTTGTTTTAATGAGATTTAAACATTAAAGGCATATTTAATAATAGTTTGTGTTTTTGCAGGTTTACAAAGTTGGTTATATGCCTATTCTAATAGAGGTGAAGTTCCTACACCACACATTTTTTCACTAGTACCAGTAGGATTCCTGCACCACACATTCTTGCACCAATTCAGATTTTACAACTTCCACCCGAATTCGCAGCAGTTTCCCAATAGCCGATTTACTCCTCAATTTCCACGCTGATCATTGTGAATCTCAAAATTCTGAAAAATGGATTTTTTTTTCCAATATAGGAAATTGAGTAATACATGGGCCGTTTTCCAAAATGCGTAAAGGTTGGGGAGATACGAAGAGGTCTTTAGAGCCAGTTTGTTAAAAACACCAATTTTTCCAGAAATCTAGAAAACGCCCATATTTGGAAAATTCGTATTAAATCCCTATTTTTTTAATAGGGGAATGGTTGTACTGATATTCTATTTAATTAGAATTATTTGGGATGAAATCCCCATGATTTTTTACAAAGGATACGATTAATTATCATGTAAACATATTATAAAAGGAGGAGCGATTATGCACATAGGGCGAAGCGGTAACAGGACTATGCTTCTAAATGGGAGATTGTACCTTTTGTTATCGCCCAAATCTGAGTTGGACTCTGTATTTCATGATGTA
>APFE030873932.1:13813-30807 GCA_000404065.3 Pinus taeda
TGTTTGAGTGAAAGCAGATCTGTTGTGTGAAGTAGTTAAATTTCCTTTTCCTGCACCTGATTTCGGATTGGTTTTCTCTCCCGGTCCAAGCAGGAGAAATAAACCTGCACCAGTGCATGTCGGTGTGCTGTTCATTTTCTGCATTTCTGTTTGATTGGTTATCCCCTCCTGGTCCAAGCAGGAGAAATAAACCTGCATCAATGCACTTTGGTGTGCTATTCATTTTCCTGCATCTGATTTTAGATTGGTTTTCCTTCTAGTCCAAGCAAGAGAAATAAGCCTGCACCAGTGCACATTGGTGTGCTATTCATTTTCTGCAGTTTTGTTTGGTTGGTTTTCCCCGCCTGGTCCAAGCAGGAGAAATGAACCTGCACCAGTGCACATTGGTGTGATGCAGCAAGCCTTTCTAGTTTACTTCCCACAATTTTCTTGCTTTCATTAAATGCTTATGATAGGATAAATGTATATTGATTGTTTCTTCATTATTGCATTCTGTTAAGATCAGGAACATTCACTTTTTATGTGTGAAATTTAATTTGACACTTGCAATAATTAAGCACTCATTTTAAGAATTAATAGCTAGGTGCAGGAAGCTCTGATCAGGTGCAAGAACTAGTTTCTTGTCATAGGATCTAAGTGCTCTGAACCCTGGAAGTTCGAGCCTTTGCATAAAGTAAAAGCATTTGGTAAAGACACCATTTATACCTCTTGCATAAACCTTTGTTCCTGCACTAGTTCAAGTAGCCTGCGATAGTGCAGGACAGATTAGTGCAAGAAGGAAATCTCTAAAGAAGCAGGTTTAAGGGCCCATTCTATGAGACTGCCAAGTGTCTCTGCTAAAGAAAAACATAACACATACTCAGTAATTAAAAATTGATCAGTTGGAGTGATTGCCTTTTTATTTTGATTCCTTTGCAAATGCATTCTTTCTTGTTCCATCACTAGATTACTTTGATGATTCAGTTATCTTTTAATATTTTGATTCTGCAAGCTTTTATTTAAGAAAGTAGGAATTTCTATCACGAAAATTCATACCATCTCTGGCATTGCCTATGCTTCGTCTCTAAGTTTACGAAACCCCGGGTTGACAATTAAGTGTTGAGGAGTTTTCTTAAGTGCAATTCCTGCACCCAACAGAAGTTGCAGAAAAATCACCATGAGAAGTAGTCTGCATACTTGCAAAAGTTCCATTTGAATATCAAAAGCTTAAATATGCTTACAAACAGAATGGAAATAAGACTAGCTTGGGCTATGGTAGCTTATCTCTGAGAAGAGATGTGGCAGCTACATGTCTCTGAAATATGTTACAATGAGGCTCAAAGGCCTATTTATAATTGAGAAACAATGGAAAACCCTAAATATCCAAAAACATAACTCTAGGAGATGAAGCACCAAAATATGGGCCCTGTTTGGGTAAATTTGTACATCAACTTCTAGGGGTCGTAACTTTGGCATACGATCCCACTTTGATGCACACAATACCTTGTTATAAAGATCTATCCAAGCACTACAACTTCCAAGTAGACATCATGAAAGAAAGCCCCATGTTGGCCCCAATTTTAACAAAAAAACGTTGTTTAGGGTCTCAAAATGGATTCGGAAGTCTAAGACCCGAAAAACTGCCTTGTCTAGTCTCTGGTCGATTCTGGAGACCAAGATCGCTAAGTCCACAACTTTCTATCCCCAAAATGATGGCCTCACAAAGGTCCTTAAAATGATGACCGTACACATTCTGCGCATGTACAACTCAAAGCATCCATGCACATGGGATGAGAACCTCCCCTATGTCCAGTACAACTATAACCGAGCTCTCCACAGCTCGACTAGCCACAACCCTTCTGAGGTGGGCTTGGGATACCAGCCACTATGTCCCCTTGACGTGGCCATATCATTTGTAGCTACTCACACTATAACAAAAAAATGTCATTGGTGAGGATCATCCCTATGAGGGACCTTTAAGGTCCGTCACCAATGTCACATATGGTGATGGTCCTTAAAAACGAGTTCTTGTAAATGCATATAGTGATGGTCATGTAAGGTTTATCACCAAAGCCATTTTCAGTGACACATTTGGTGAGGTTTGTTAAAGGCTCGTCACTAATTCTCTCTTTGGTGACACTTCTAGTGACGATATTTTATTGACCCTCACCAATGTTTTTTTTGGTTACTCTTGGTGATGGTAAAAAAATCTTCATCATCATTGAACATTCCAATGTGCTTTTGATGATGCTATGTGCATGTTACTATAGTTTTTGTTAAAAGATAACAATTTAAGACCATCGTTGTGGAGTCTTTTTCATTATGTATCTAATTCCATAGTGGTTAGAGTTAGTCAATTTGTTGAGAAGTAATTAGTGTGTATCATTTCCCTCAAGTAATGAGAATATAGTTTTCCTATGAGTCAATACATGATTCATCATTATTGGGTTTATTATCTAACAAATTATCTTTAGATAAACTTCCACTAGCATGTGTAGGAAATATATTATTCAATACATAATCAATCTCTATGAATTCTATTAATGAGAGATACCTAACATTCCTATACACTCTTGACATACCTTAACATGCTTTGGAACACACTAACATTCCTTGGCATCTCACATGTCTTGGAACATCTTTATACCTAGAACATCTTGCCATGACTAGGACACCCAAGCACATGTTGGCAGGCCCTAGAATAACATAGCACTCTCCTAGAATGTGTTGGCATGCCCTATAGTCCCTACCATGCCCTAGAACACTTTGGCATGCCTTATTGGAACCTATTATTGTGTGCCTAGCATGCCCCTTTTGAAAAAAATAAAGTCTTGGCTTATTAACCCTCTTATGTGGTCATTTTCTTGCATTTTAGCTTGGTTCTTCATTTTGCTTCCTTGAAGCTCCTTGACACATATTGGCATACCCTAACACCCTTCACATCTCAGCATGTCTTATAATTTGGCATGTCTTGGCATGCCTTGGCACTATTTGGCACTTGTTAACACACACTGGAACTCCCTAGTACAATCTCGCACTTCTTGACATGACCTGATATTCCCTTGCATTCCTTACTAATGCTTAACATAACTTGTCACTCCCTCCTTGGCATGCTAGCTAGCACTTGTCGACACTCCATAGCACGCCGTTATATTCATTCACTTCCATGCATATTGACCTAGTGCTCCCTTGTGTTTCCCTAGTACTCCCTAAAACTCCTCATCATGCATTACCACTCTCTAGCACACCTTAACATGCTTCAACATGCGTTGCCACTTCATAACATGTGTATCACTTCCTAACAAACATTGGCACTTGGCACATGTTGGCGCTTGTCAAGTCTTATCATGTCTAGCATTCATTGAGATTGGTATGCTTTATCATGGTTTAATATTAAATTTATTTGAGATCAATTATTGGAAAGTAGATGAGAAGTAACAGAGGAATATTTAGCCCTTAGAATGCACTAACACTTGGCACTTGGCACCTATTGGCACCTAGTGTTGGTGCGCCTAGCATTTCCCTCTTGGAAAATGTAAAGTGATTACTTATTAACCCTCTTATGTGTTCATTTCCTTGTAGTTTAACTTATTTCTCCATTTTGTTTCCTTGACTGTCCCTGGCACATATTGTCACACCTTCGCACATCTTGGCATGCCTTAACACTTGACACATATTAGCATATTTGAAATGCCTTTGTAACTATCTAACTCATGTTAGAATTCCCTATTAGAGATTGGCACTCATTCCCTCATAACTAGCCTTACATTTTTTCACGACTTGGGAACCCAATCAAGTCCTTAGCTAATGCAATGCATGTGACATTGCCCTGCTTCAGCAGCAACAACTTGACCAATTGGACATACTACAAGTAGATTATGCCTTGTTAACCTAAGAACTACCTATAATGCATCTTAGGCCACTCATGTCCAAGCTCAACTTGTCCCACTTAACAACTTACCAAGACAAGGATCACATCTAGCCATGCCCATAAAACAACTAAGAAACATAGCTTAAAAAGGCAATATTTCACATGTATGTCCAGTTCATATAAACAGTAGAGCATTAACTCAGAGTTTTCAAGAACCACAAGATGCACAAGACATACAAGATATAATTTGACACAAGCTGAGTGCCCCAAAACTTATACACAACAATATACAATATGCAATTTTCTAAACTAGTTTAAAACATGAGCATTCAGTCAAAGTGTGCCACATGTCATATAAAAATAATAGATAAAGGCAAGTGTTATGCCCAACACAAAGTCTCCCTTTGTCTAAAACTTCTCTATCAAGCCCCTTATTGCAGCAGCAGGCTTGTCTCCTACAATCCTATTATGAACTTCTTCTAACATAGTACCTCCTTGGCACTTGAATTCACTGACACTCCCTGACACACTTTTTTATTCATTTCCATGAATTTTGACCTAGTTCTTGCCTGTGATGCCTCAACACTCCCTAACACTCCTCATCATACATTTACATTATCTGACATGTGTTAGCACACTTTTTCATTCCTTGGCATGCCCTAACCCTCCCTCGCTATCATTCCCTCACAACTAACCTTACTTAATTCGCAACTTGGGAACCCAACCAAGTCCTCGCTTGACTACAAGAGTCATCCAAGAGGATATTGTTGGCCACCCACCTATTCCACTTTGACCCCCACCATTGTTTCTTTTAGTTTTTCACTTTCCTTATTTGTAGCACAATTTACTATTTTTGGCCATTTTTCAGGTCCTAAACTTTTGGAGCTGTTTTGAGACCCTAAACAAAGTTTTTTGGGAAAATTGGAGGCACCATGGGGCTTTAAATGATTAGGGCACTAGAAAGTTGTAGTCCTCGGTTAGATATTTCTAACAAGGTATTTTTCACGTCCAAGAGAGATCGTATGCCAAAGTTATAACCCCAGGAAGTTAATGTACCAATTTACCCAAACGGGGCCCATAGTTTGGCGCTTAATCTCCTAGGGTTAGGTTTTTGGATATCTAGGGTTTTCTATTGTTTCTCAATAATAAATAGGCCTTTGAGCCTCATTTTAACATATTTCAAAGGCATGTAGCTGCCACATCTCTTCTCAGAGATAAGCTACCATAGTCCAGGTTCGTCTTATTTCCATTATGTTTGTAAGCATATTTCAGTATTTGATATTAATGAAATGAAGTGTTATTTTTGCTGCATCTTTGTATATAAGGTTATATTTGTAATTTGTTGTGTTCCTGTTTAAATTTGGATCACTGGTATGAGAGCGGTCTTATCTTTCTATGTTTTTCTTTGCATGTCCCCAACGAAGTCGAGATATAAGGAGTTAGGGCTCAATCTGGTTGAACCTTTGCAAGATCAAACTCGCAAACCCTAATGACCACCCATGGGGGAAGGAAAGAAAGATGAGGGAGCAGGATCCCCAATCAAAATATTGCTCAAGGAGGCCCTTGAGAAACAAAGGAACACGATGATGGATAACGTTTCCCAAATCCTTCAACAATTGCCCATCGGCTGCACATCCACATCCACATCCAATAGCCACTTTGGAGGCTCCACTCCATTTAAGGCACAAGTAAAATTTGGCATTCCCATATTTGAGGGCCAAATAGATGCAGACGTGGTAGATAAATGGTTAAATCAGCTAGAAGCATACTTTTATGTTCATGATTTTTCCAGTCGAGAAAATATTACTTTTTCTCTTCTCAAGGTCGCCCCCCATGGAAAGGACTGGTGGGAAACCTACTATGAGCATAAGGATGAAAGTACGCCCTCATTGTTTTTAGCCACACCCTGTTATAGACATATTTGGGCACATCAGCCCCAATCTTATATGTCAATGTATTAGGGATCATCAACCCCTAAAAGAGTTGTTTCATACCCTAAAAGAACATAGTCATCTAAATACATCATTCCCCAAAAGTTCCATCTGAGAAACCATCCAGAAATTGTCTAAATTGAACCATACTAACTGCTCCACTGGCAAAGTGCGATGCATACTGAGTGGTACACTGCCAGAGTGTGATGCATACTGTTTAGGCATTCTAAAGGGTGCTATGGGTGAGGATGGACAAATGTCTGGGACATTTGTCAGTTGGCTATTCATGGAATCTTCTGGAAACTTCTCCTGTGCCACTTGCCTCTCTAAATTCGCCCAAGGATGAATAAGGGATCTAGGAAATCATCTCCAATCCCTTCTCTTGTGGAACCAATTGTAACAAGTGGAATGACACTAATCAAAACCCATAGATGACTCACACCCTTGCAAACATCTATAAATGGATCCCTCATCCAAGAGATCTGGGGGTTGGAATATTGTGAATTGCAAGGAAGTGTTGATAGTTTGTAATTGAGGAGAGAACATTGTATTCTTGTTGGTGTGATATTGCTATTTCATGAGGTGAATAAGGATTGAAGTTGGGAGGATGATGCTGGATCAGACAACTGGATTGTAATTCTCCTTGCTATTAATAAAGCTCTTCAAGTTTTCTCCCATATGATTTTGCAATTGTGAATGTTATCATTTGTGAATGCTATCATTTGTTCATTATATATCTGATTCTATAATGTTTATGTTGTAATAGATCACAATGCTTTGACGGTTCTTTGTTGTTGTACTTGTGCAGGTATCTCTAAGCGTGTTAAGTATGGGGAGGAGTTACAGGATCTGCCAAAGGGGAGAGAGATCAAGCAAGGGATCAAGTGGAAGTTCCAAGTTGGTTCTATTATCTTTCTCTTATCTGTTACACATAGAAGAAATCATTGAACTGCTTTAAACTGTTGTTTCTAGGGCAGCTACCAAACCTAGAGGGCTAGCATTCTTTAGGAATACTAGTTTTCCCATAAACAAATTGGCGACTCCGTTGGGGAATGAACAAATGTTTTTTTGTTGTTATTGTTTGTTTTATGTTCAATTTGATAAACTATAGACAGAGTCTGAAGTCAGCCAGGTAGCCTTCGAGCTGCTCTTGCTCTGCAATTGCATAGTAGATGAATGTTGCTCCAGTCAATCTCTGGCTTAGTTTATGAATTAAACATTTGACTTCCAAGCACATCTAGATGCCCTTTTGGTAGCTCAGTAACCTCTCAAGACATTCCATCATACTTTTCTCATCATTGTTCCTCAAAACCCAGCTTAACTCATTGAAAGCAGCTCCACATTTGAGCCAAAACCCATTTCAGTTGCACTCCCTGGACCATCGCACTGTCTTCCACTGTGACTCAGTATGCATAGCACCTCCCGAGTGCAGTAAGTGCGATGCATCTCAATTTCTATGAAGCCTAGGTGCGATGATTGACTGAACTTTTTTTCCATCTAGAAATTGAGGGTTTTTGACCTTGTTTTCAATTTTGTTTGGTTGTTTTGCTGCATATGAACAGTGCCTCTTTACTGAAGTTTACTTGCATCACTTAGATCAGACTCAATTACATTAGGATTAGTGAATGTTTTTGTGAATTTGTTCCTCATTTACAATCCTTTGTCAAAAAATTGTTTTAGTCGATTTGTCGCTTTGATACAAAAAGTGTCGTAATTGTCGTTTTGTGTCAAAAAGAGGTGTGTCATAAATTCCTCCTTCCCTTGATAATCGGTTAAACTTTTCTTCATGCATTTGATTTGATTTGTTTACATTAAAAGTGTTGAAAGAATTTTTGTTCAAAATTGGAAGTGTTTTTTTTTTAGTCATCCTTTCTCTTTTGAAGAAGAAATTGTCGAAAATGTCATTTTGAGTGAAATATTTCAGATCTTTGCTGCATTTAGTTTTCCTTTTGGCATTTTTCACATTAAGTAAAGCGAAAACAAATACATGCATTTGCATTTAGCATTTTTTGATTTGTGTGTGGAAAGATGATTTAGGGAAATGCACTAGTGTGTGCTCTTTGCTCTTTGCTTAAAAGCATTGTTATCGCTTTCCCTAGTAGCTAGGATTTTCATTGCTCAAATAAACAAAGATTGTTTATCATTGTAGATTGCATCTTAGGAATTTCAAATCATCATCACGCAGTGAACCATTGAAAGGAAAAATCTAAACAAGATCAACTTTAAAATGAATTTCAATGAACCTAACAACACTTTGGAACTTAACGCAACATATCGACAGGTCTAGGCTAGTGACATGTTCTGGCGTCGTTAAAACTAGTGGCTATAGTTTTCATTGAAGGTTGGGTGATTCCTCCTCCTTGATACGACAAGTGCTAGCACGGACTTGTGCCCCTCGTACCGTCGCGTATATATTGGGAGACCAAAATAGGCTTAAATCCTTTATCCATAGGAAACTGAGTCTGCCACCTTATTGATCGTAATGCACTGAACACAACATTCAGGAAGATTGACTGTCGTACATAAGTCCTTGATAATTTATTTTTAATTTATCACCAAGGTGTATATTTCAGTTTTGTGATTGGTTTGGTATTCCCTTTGTCTATATTTTCCATAGTAGTCACTTTCGTTCCTTTTCGACTCTCTAAAAGAAAAGGTCCATCTGAGCACTTGTCCTTTCAGGCTCATTAAAAATCGAAGGAGACTAGAGTCATCTTTAGCTTTTTATCGACTCTTAAAAACTAAAAAAGAAAAGATGTGTCCAAGCGTCATTAAAAATTTAATTGAATTCGGAATAACATCCCTATTCCTTAGTTGATCTTAGGTTGAGACATGTGGCGACAAATCCGTAGTCCACTAATCAAGGAATCCCTTTTGATGGGAATCATAGTCCTTTTCCTTCTTTCAGAAATATTCATGCTCCTTATATGGCTACATTATCCCTTCCCGGATTTACCATTGGCCTGCCAGTATGGTTGTTTTCAACCTCTTTGGTTCAAAATGTCGTGATTTCTCCAAAATCGAGTACACCTTCAACTGGACAAAATCAACCTCCAGTTGATCCTGAAGTTTACCCTTTGCCTTCTTCCTCGTTTTTTTCTTCCTCCCCTTCTTCCTCTTCGCTTGGTGAAAGTATTGATACTAGTAACCAGGTGGCTAAGAAGGAGAAGAAAGGGCAGGAGAAGAAGAAGAAGCCAATTCAGCAAGGGGGCAACCATTGCTCTAAATGCGACATCTGATGAAAATGCTTCCATTAAGCCTCACAAAGTCAAATATCCATGCATAATTTGTGCGAAAGACCATTTTCATCGGAATTGTCCTTACTTTCCTCGGATCTTGAAAGAATGATCTTCCCGTTCACACCATCTCGTGTCATCAACCTCTGGAGATCATGTTGGCAACACATCATCAACTAGTGATAGTAAAGTTCGTGGACAGAAAGGAAAAGTCAAGCTTCCATGTAGGTTATGTGAAAGGAATCACCCCTTTCACCTTTGTCCCTTTTTGGATGAAGCCAAAAGAGTATTGGATGTCCATCCTGCTTCACTGCAGTGACTTCCATCTGGTTACAGGAAACTCTCCCTAAATCATTCACCAGTTGATGAACCGATTGACCAAAATCAACCGTCAGTCCAAACCACTCTCCCTGAAAGTGAATCCTATGAGTCTATACTTGACCAAAATCAACAGGTCGAGGTAACAGTTGACCCAATTTCACCTTCAGCTCATCGTACCTTTCCCGAAGAAAGTGAAAATGATACCGTTCAAGTTCTTTTTGTTACTTCGTATTTTAATGAGCTTGGGGGCAATCCACCTGTTCCATCAAAACAGGAGGAAAATCCTCCAGTTCTGGTAACTCAAGGGGTTAATTCTCCCGTTTCTACAGTACCCTCTCCAAGTAGTCTAGTCACTTCCTTTGATTGGAATCGACTAGTGGGATCCCGTCTTCCTTCTTATGTGCCTTTCCAGATCATAGTACAAGTTTGTAAAATGATTGTATCTGGCACTATTATAGATGAAGGTACATCAGTGGGTATCCTTTCTTCAACTGCTTGGAAAGCACTTGGTTCGCCACCGCTTGTGCCTGTTACACAGAATTTGTTGGGCTTTAACAGAGGAACCAGTCGACCATTAGGGATCCTTCCTAAGTTACCTATTACTTTGGGAGGAAAGACCGTTTATCTGAACGTGATGGTAGTCCCAGGACCTTTAGACTACAATTTACTTCTTGGGCGTGACTATGTTTATAACATGGAAGCTATTGTTTCAACACTTTTCTGAGTGATGTGTTTCCTGCATGAAGGAAATATTGTCACCGTTGACCAACTTTCATTTCCCGATCCAAATCTAGCTCCAAGTCAATCATCGTCCCTAAATGGTCCATTTATATCAATGGTATCATCCCCGTCGCTGGTTAATTATGTGGCAACCTGTTCCATACCTACATCAACTGGCGATCAATTCAGTGATGTTGTACATCATGTACTAAGGGCATTAGAACCAGATTTCTCCTTCATGACCTCTTATGAGTTGTGATCGGGGAGCTCGAGGATAGTTCCTTGTCTTGTGTCAACCTCGTTAAAAAATGAAACCAAGGAGTACGAGGATAGTTCCTTGTCTTGTGTCAACCTCGTTAAAAAAAAATGAAACCAAGGGGAATGAGGATAGTTCTTCTACTATGTCAACCTCATTTAAAAATGAAACAGCTCTTACGAGCATAATTCCTTGTCTTGTGTCAAGCTTGTTAAAAAATGAAATAAAGAATCTAATGTGCTAAACAGTGAATTGAACATATTTGACCACCAAGCAAACTTTTTGTCTTCTTTTCGAACTTTGATTCAAAAATGAAAATAAAACTATAGAGTCCTCTTTAAACCCTTTTCAAACTCGTTAAACATAAAATATTGTCGAGCGCTTGTCTTTTCTAGCTCGTTAAAGTATTCGAAATGTCATCCCTCCTGTATTATTTTATCCCTTTTCGGACCTGAGGGATTACTTTACGAAAAATAACTTATGGAGTTTTCTTTTCATCCCTTTTTCAAACTCTCTAAACATGAAAAGGACCGAGTTATCCTCGTCGTTAAACTCGTTAAAATAATAGCGACAAACTTGTCCATATAGACAAGACCGATTTTCACTGTCGCTAGACTCGTTAAAATATTAAATAGCGACAGGTTTGCTCGAAGGGCTAATTATAGAACAAGAATATGTTATCCTCCTCAAGCTTGACAAAAATAAAGAGGTATTGGTCAGTAATGACTAGGGAAAAAGGGAAAAAACTTGAAGAATTTATGGTAGCAAGTCGCTCTTGAACATGACACCTTCACTTCATCTCCATTATTGAGTTGGGTTGGGTTATTCTGTTCACCGGTCATCACGCCATTGGTCTTTAATAGCATCCATATTTTGGGGTTAATGCTACCAATTCATCTTAGTGTCGCCGACATGTTCAAGAGAAGTCATTCAATTGAGAAATCACCATCCAGTTAATGTCTTATACACTGCAATACCTCCTACTTTCATTTTTCCATGACCACCATTCCTGAACCTTGTGTCGTCAGTTCATTTTCACCTCCAGAAATCATTTTCTTTGTTTCATGTCGTAGATTTTGGATACATCAAGGCCCTCCTATGATGAGTCACTTCTTGTTGAAATCGGCGCATTATCCAAGAAGTTGACTTAGAAACAACCCTTTCAGTGCTTTGAATCTTGCATACATCAATGGCAAGTTTCTCACTTCCGGCGACAGGTTGACATCAATAGCCTTCAACCGAAAGATTTTGCGTGGTGTTCGACATCGGATCATCTATTCACATCACGTGAATTGTACTGTAGTACCTTGAGGATCATGATCATTATCGGTGATCCCTCTCACGTCTGTTAATAGCTCACATCATTGGCTAGTAATCAGGCGATGTCTTTCCATGTTCGACTTCAGAACATCTTTTCACATGGATTGACTTGTACATCGAGCGAAGATTGAACGATTTTGAAGACCCCAGATCTAGTTTCATCCAGCTAGGCTGCGATATATTCAGGGATATAAAGACATAAAATCTACAAAGGCTCTACAAATATGGTCATCATAATCATGGATGATGACTCTATATCTGAAGAATCACCAGTCAGTATTTGCAGACGACTATCTGATCTATGTACATGAAATGAAATGTATAAATTTGAGCATGCGAATGCCTCCCTCAGCTGGATCATGAAAATTATATTATGATGATGTATTGTATTGTAACTTATGCAGGTCACCTTCCAATTCGAAACTTCGGATCCTCATGATAAAGCCTTTCACCCGACATGAATATTTACGACCTCATGCTTTAGGGGGCAACTGTTACAGACATATTTGGGCACATCAACCCCAATATTATATGTCGATGTATTAGGGCTCATCAACCCCTAAAAGATTTGTTTCATACCCTAAAATAACATAGTCATCTGAATACATCATTCCCCAAAAGTTCCATCTGAGAAACCATCCAGAAATTGCCTAAATTGAACCATACTGACTGCTCCACTGGCAAAGTGCAATGCATACTGAGTGGTACACTGACAGGGTGTGATGCATATTGTTTAGGTCTTCTATAGGGTGCGATGGGTGAGGATGGACAAATTTCCAGGACATTTGTCAGTTGGATGTTCATGGAATCTTCTGGAAACTTCTCCTATGCCACTTGCCTCTCTGAATTCGCCCAAGGATGAAGAAGGGATCTAGGAAATCATCTCCAATCCCTTCTCTTGTGGAACCAATTGTAACAAGTGGAATGACACTAATCAAAACCCATAGATGAATCACACCCTTGCAAACATCTATAAATGGATCCCTCATCCAAGAGATCTAAGGGCTGGAATATTGTGAATTACAAGGAAGTGCTGATAGTTTGTAATTGAGGAGAGAGCATTTTATTCTTGTTGGTGTGATCTTGCTATTTCATGAGGTGAAGAAGGATTGAAGCTGGGAGGATGATGCTGGATCAGACAATTGGGTTGTAATTCTCCTTTCTATTAATAAAGCTCTTTAAGTTTTCTCCCATATGATTGTGAAATTGTGAATGTTATCATTTGTGAATGCTATCATTTGTTCATTATATATCTGATGTTGTAATGTTTATGTTGTAATAGATCATGATGCTTTGACGGTTCTTTGTTGTTGTACTTGTGCAGGTACTCTCCAAGTGTTTTAAGTATGGGGAGGAGTTGCAGGATCTGCCAAAGGAGAGAGAGATCAAGCAAGGGAGCAAGCGGAAGTTCCAGGTTGGTTCTGTTATCTTTCTCTTATCTGTTACACATAGAAGAAATCATTGAACTGCTTTAAACTGTTGTTTCTAGGGTAGCTTCCAAACCTAGAGAGCTAGCATTCTTTAGGAATACTAGTTTTCCCATAAACACACCCACTTGGAATTCATTCTGGGATGCCACAAAGGAGTAGTACTACCCTATCAGGAGCTATCAGGATAAATACATAAAGTGGACCAAGTTGTGGCAGGGAAGGGACAAAGATGTGTCAGAGTTTACCAATGTTTTTCATACCCTTCGCATGAAGTTGGGTATCAAGAATTATGAGAAACATTTGGTACTCAAATAATGTGTCTACCTACATAGGTACATCCAGGATGAGATGGAGTTCCTGGACATCTCCTCACTTGACACAACATACCGATATGGTGTCAAGATCGAGCAGAAGTTTAAACAGAAGAAGTGAGACATTGAATATGCGAATTGAAAGCAAGGGAAAGGTGCCCCCAAACTGCAGAACAAAGGACAAAGCCAAGGCGGGACAGCGTAGGACAACCCGCCAAAGCCAGAAGCAAATAACAACACTGCGAAGCCAAAGAAGGACACCAGAAAGTGGTGTGAGTTCCATAAGAGCTCCACTCACAACACAAGTGAGTGTCGAGCCAAGCAGTCACTGGTGGTCGAGATGAAGGCTTTAGAATTAGATGCAAGTTCTTACTCTGAGTCACAAGGGGAATGACAAAGGGAAGAAGATTATTGATGTGGAGCCCAATGCCATCGTTGCCACCATGAAGATATAGAAGGAGGAACCCAAAGATCTAGAGGAGGAGGAGCGTGTCTTCCACTCTTAGATGTGGGTAAAGGGTTCCCTGCTATAGTTTGTTTTCAACAATGGGAGCCAGAAGAAATTCATTTTAGTAGAAGTTGTGAAGCGTCTGGTCTTACCGACCACAACACATCCACAACCATACATCATCGGGTGGCTTCACCAAGGATGAGATCTTCATGTGAGCCAGCAGTGTCTCCTTCCATATAGCATCAAGCCCTTCATGGATGAGGTATTATGTGACGTTTCTGCCCTTGATGTTTGTGACGTATTATTAGGTCAACCATACTTGTGGAAGTGAAATGTTGTGTATGAGTCAAGGCCTCACACCATTATTGTTAGCTTGGGAAATAAGTTGTACATACCTTAATGGGTTCAAGCTAAGAATTAGGATGGCATACTATTGGTTCTCTTTTGGTAGATTGAGCTCAAGAGAGATGGCTCATGAGAATTTGGGCATCTGATTTCAGTGGTGTTTTTGTGTGAAGGTTGGATCAAATCATGAAATAGCAGAGAGAGTTGAGACCCTCTCTTGTGGTGGCTAGTAGGTCCCAAGTTCTATGATAAAGACCAACACAAATGGAGGAGGGCTTGCACTAGAATTTAGGGCCAAAACAGAATTAGTCGCAGGTGTAATATTGACTAAGGTAATCATAGTTTGAGGGTCATAGAGATCTAAAGTTTAGGTCAATATTCAGTCAAAGAAATATCCAGAATCTATGGAGCCATATGAGATAGGTTGAGTCTCTTATGGAGGAAGGATTTGTTGTCTTTTCTATGGGTGAATAGGGTTTTTCTAAAGAAATTGGAATAGAATTATAATGCCCTACTTAGGGTGGTTTCCTAGCATGTTCAGCCCATAAGGTATGCCCTTAACACTGTGACAAATATACGTAGAAAAAGAGGGGTCGTGACCCTTAGAGCGAAGTTTATCTCTGCGATATAGAGCACATATTTGGAAGATGGTTTGCAGAAGTATGTGTGGAGATATCAAATCCAAAGAAGAGTGGAACCTGAGTAGAATATTGAGCATAATAAATGTGGCATATGAGAAAAGGATTGACATGAAGAGGAGATGATTTTGGTGGACTATCAATAGAGTTTTGGACAAAGATCTGAAATAGCCTATAAACAGTTAGTCAATGCATTATTAGTGGATGATTTGTGACCCTAGTTCAGTAATATATAGATTGTTAAAAGGATGATAAGAGGGGTAGCTTAGATGTGTTCATAGATTGGACAACAAAGAAATTTATATACAAGAATAGTGATATTGAGAGGACTCAAAAAACTATTAGCTATAATATTTTGAAGAGCCCTAGATGAGGTCAGTGTTGTGGGCCCTATACCAGTAAAATAATTGACTATGGTTGGGAAAATTGATGGAAGTCCAAGTGCAGTTGGAGGGTTGTTAGGTTACTGTCAAAGCAGATCCCTAAGTCATGTACTTGTAAAGGACAACAAGATTGGTAGAAGCGTAGGTGTATTGGGCCCAAGGAAATGCATACTTTGAAGGACTAAAGTAGAAGTCACCAAAATATAGTGATTTTCATGAACATTCAATCCAAAAACCTTTCCAGAGGCTAGATAGTTACATGTTCTTCACCAAGAGACTAAGGTTAAGTTTATTGTATAGTGTTCAGGGTGAAAATATTACTAGGTGTCTTTACTGCACCAGTTGGAAGGTGGCTAAGTCACAAGCATGACAGTAAGGTTCATGAATCTTTGATTGTAAAACTAACCAACAATTATACGACTATAAAATCTTTGGGAAATTGTAGTGATTAGAAGAGAATCATGGTAGTGATTTTTTTATTCTGCTAGACTTCAGAACTCGATTATTAATTAGATATAAAGAAGTGGTTGTTTGACATAGTAAATATCAAATGTACAATTCAAAAGCATGATGAAAGCTCACCTCTGACATCATAATTCAGTTTGCTATCTTCGTGGTGAAAACCCCACGATGTCCAAGTGTGACACCCTCCTTGCCTTTTATATTCCTCTCCTCATATTGTTCACTTTAAGTTACGTCTCCCTTACTCTCCTCTCATTATGTTCTTTGCTTCATGTTCTCCTTATCCCAACTTCTTTCCTTTTCCTACTTCTCGCTCCATGCTTCTGGTTAGTTAGGGCTTGGCTAACTGGATTTTCCCTTTCTTGTCATTTGGCCTGCCATTTTCTCCATATTTGTCATTTTCCCTCTTCCTAGGTCTATTTTAGAATCGAGAAGGTGTGAGGGAGGAGAAAAATCTATTCACGTGTGGTAATAGGTTGCAAAATATCTCCTTTCCCTCATTGGTTTCATCAAGGCCTGTAAATCTTATGCATGTGAATGTCTGCTAGTCTCTTCTTAGGTCTTAGGTGGAATTGTTATCGCTCTTTTAACTATATGAGTCGAGCTATATGCTCTTTACACCCCCCCCTCCCCCACATTGACAGAGTTCCTTATACTTATATCATGCCCCTGGTATAAATACATATGTCTAGGTTATTGTGGTATATGTTTAACTTTGGTTATTACCCTCATCTTGAGGTCATTGAGGTTCCGTTTAACTCCCCCTAGTTAATATAAGGTTCCATGAGCTAGAAAAATGTGCCATCAATAATTATAAGTGGTTACCTTAAGGAAGGACCATTGGTTGAAGGCTCATCAATGGAGGTTGGGTTGATGGTTAGGGTTTTTATTCAGTTAGACACTATTCATTATTATATTTGTAGGCATAGTGTAATTATGATCTTCCTCATGTACAAAAGGATAACTGAGAAGTGTTTCCCATAATCATGTAAGTGCAACTTCAACATGTACATTAGGCTAACCACAAAATATTTATCGTGTTTATACAATGCAAGGTGATAGGAAAATATTTACATTATATACATGAATGTACTAAGATCGAGACCATTAGCATCATATATAAATATTTACCACAAGACCAGGGTCACTACAACCCCTTAAAAATAACCATAAGGCCTTCCTCTTTTGCAGCTCCTTTACCACAAGGGTTTAGTTGAAAAACAAATAGTTCCTTTAAATATTTGTAGGTTTAGGCAACCACTTCAAGCCCTTGAACCTAAATATAATCCAATTTTTACAATTTGTTACAATAATAAGTCCATTATGCACACTCCTCATCT
>APFE030873932.1:30933-44225 GCA_000404065.3 Pinus taeda
ATACCTTCTCAACAGATAAATGAAATGACAAACTGATAACTAGACCCAAAGAAAGATCTCAACATTTAAGGCCAAATTGAAATAGAATAAATCAAACCATGGATTAAGCATTGACATTGAGTTTTTTAGCATTTTCAAATGGAAGGTTTAAAACCCACATTAAAAGGGGGATATTTTGACCTTAGCCTTTGCAACCTTTGCCTAATATGAATCTATCTAATGGACTAGCTTGTATATGTCATGTCCTGGATTTCTAGAGTACTAAATAAATACTTTTGAGGCCAACTCCCTAGCTCCAACTAAAATTTAGTCGTATTGAAGAGGAAACTTGAAAAATCTTGCTAATAGGAGGCATTTTTCCTTCCTTTTGATTGATGTACAACAACCTCAATGCCTCTCCTTTATAGGTGATTTATATAGGTATACATTTCAATCATTTTCCTCAACTCATGGGGTATATTTACACCTTAGCCCATGCAAGTGGACCTAAGTCCATGGTACAACCCATCACACTCTAAGATGGTTTTAATTGTCTCCTCAAAAATAGGGATTAACACACCTTACATTTTCCAATGGTTAAGACATCTCAAACTTGTGGGCTTTTTGTCTTCATGGAACACATTTGAGCTAGTGCTCGTCAAACATAATTCACTAACACCACTAACATAGAACAAAAGTACAAGATACCCATAAGATGTTCCCTACACCCAAGCGCTTAGACTACAACTCCATAAAATGTATCTTCAACTTTGGATGTCCCAAAACAGTAATATCCTAACCCAGTATAGCCTATTTGTTAGATTTGTGTAATTTTCTCCTTATCAAATCCTTGCACCTCCTTAACACCCCAAGAAAAACTACGCCAA
This sequence comes from Pinus taeda, assembly GCA_000404065.3. Classification (NCBI taxonomy): domain Eukaryota; kingdom Viridiplantae; phylum Streptophyta; class Pinopsida; order Pinales; family Pinaceae; genus Pinus; species Pinus taeda. The sequence goes on from APFE030873932.1 coordinate 31,800, forward strand.
TGGTCACCCTCCAAGTTCCAACACCTCCTTTTGAAACATGACAAAACCACCTATATATGTTGCAACAACCTTGCCAACTATTTAGTGGGTTGGACATATATTTCATGTTTCTTCTTTGTCTTGCAAAGTGGTAGTGCCAAGGAGAGGGTATCAACTTCGATGAAGGAATGTACACTTAGTGCCATTGCAAAATTTCCTTTGTGAAAATCATCAAATGTATTAAGTTTACTTCACAACTTTTCATGGTGCTTAACTTGCTTATCTACACCTATAAGTGAGACTGCAACTGCCCAACCTCTCTAACTATTCCACCTCTTCAACCTGTGTTAGAGTCTTCTTAGATGTACACTCATGCCTAAAAAAACATAACAATAGCATCCCAAATTTTCACGTTCGTTCCATCTTTGAATGTCTCATTGAAACCCATTATCATACTACTAAAAATGAAATGTTCACTCATGAGCCTCGGTATTGCAACAAGAATGCCGCAACTCCCAAGGCTACCGACTTTAATTATCAGCCTGGGGTTCGTACAAACTTAAGAGGTATCGGCACTCTATGTGCAGCATATAATGTGTCCTTCATTTGTTGTCATGATGTAATGGAGTGCATGTACTGAAGTCAAATCCTAAACTAATTGCAAAAAACGAAATGTTTGAAATGGAAACTTAACCTATTGCAAGAAAGAAAGTACAAGGAAAAAAACCTATTCTAATTGCATAAAGATCATGAACTAAATGTAAGAGAAACATAGCTTAACCCTATTTATCACATGTGATGATTTAAACTAACTGAGCATTAAATATGATCTAGAGAGTACTAACTGTTGTGTGCATGTGTAAATATCAAAGAACTCATTTTGAAATCTTTTTTCTTTATAAATGCAAATGCCAATCTTTCCTTGATCTTTGGCAGGGGAGACAAGCGTGGAGCAAGAGGGTTAAAATGGTCATGATGGCATAGAGTTCAAGTAGAGGCCTAATCCCAAATTCAATGATGATTTTTCTCAATTCAGACTCAAAACAAGCTTTCCTACAAGATTCTATAGTGATTTCCTACAGGATGCTACAGTGATTTCCTATAGGATCCCCTAATTTACTACAGGATGTTACAGATTTACTATACGAAATTATAATTCATTGAATGACCAACCAAATCAAATCCAAATTGGATGAGACAAATTTTTTTATTAACTAGGATGTCTTAGGTCCCCATTCCAAGTGGAATCACTCAAAAATACCTCTGTTAACCCATGCTAAAAAATAGAAAAACATTACTAGTTGGAAATCTAGAAATTCGAGAACTAATGAGCTAGTAAATCTAAAAAATGCCTAACCTAATCAAGTGAAAATGCAATGTGGTAATTTTTGTTATGAACTAAAATTTCTTTTTGATCTAATTCAAGTGGAACCAACTCGATTGAAGCTTGTTAGCATGCTAAAAAAAATAGCAGCAATTCACTGTTCTTTGCCACAAAGAAGTCCAAAAATCTACATTTGGAAATAAGAAGACTAATCCAAGTATCTCAATGAGTACTATGAACTTCCAAATCCTTCCCAAGGATGAAATAATGCTTATGATCCTACAAAAGAATGTACATCAACCATTTAACTCAATCCTACAACAAGAAATCATTAATACGAAATGCAGAAGTAAAAAGAAATAAAAACAAGAGATGCATGTGAATAAGAAGTGAAAAGAAGGAAATAAAATGATTCAAAAGGGCCCTAAGGATACTGGGATGGACAATCCCACGAAAACTCAGAGACCTCTGTAGGAGAACAAGATTTAGAAGCTGAACATGACACCAATCATCATTATTTTCACCAATAGAATTACATCCCTGTAAGAAAATACAATGGAGCTACAAAAATACAAGTTCTCTGCACAATAACACTAATGAAAATCTTCTCCTAGAGGCAAATTCGACTTGATACTTATAAAAAAAGATTATGAATCATTCCCCATGAAAGGAGGAATCTTTCCCCACCAAAATTCCTTGATTAGTAGATCTGGTCCCCAATACTAGGAATCTACCTTAAATGGCAGGGAACACATTCTTAGATTTTCTCAACCATTGGAGTTCCACAATTTGTGCCATAATTCCATAATATCTTGTTGATTTATTATTTATTCCTCCTGTAGTAGGGAACAAGTCCCTAAATTATCTCCTCCTCCAAATCTTCATAATCTGCCCAATATTCTCATAATATGCCACAAAAATAAATAATATTAGGCACAAATATGCAATTATTCATAAATTTTCCTAGTGAGTATATTAAAGTTAAAAATACATTATCTAATGTAAAAAGAGAGGTTTAATGTGTTGAAATATAGTCATAGGCCTTAAATTACTATTTAATTTATAGGTATGGGCCTTAATTTATGTCTAATTTAGAGGCCCATCATACCCCCTGCTGAAAGTGTTTCTCATCCTCTGAGCAACTTAGTGACCTCATTGTGCCTCATCCGTGGCCCTGGTGGCCTCTCTATTGTGCATTACGAATCTTGGTTGTAAGTTCTACAAGGACAAGCCCAAAAACATATGTGTGCAAAGAAAAATCATTGTTTCTTGAGACTATTAGCTTGCTTTCTTCTCCTTATTTAAGATGGGTTCTTGAATATCTTTCAGTTTGGCAAGGTCTTCCACACCCTTATCGAACTTTTTCTACCTTGTTCCGCCATTTGGAAACCTCTAACACCTTCAAAATGCATTTAGATGAGAACTAGGACATCCTGTGGTAATTCCTGTCAAAACTACAGGAAACCTTCAGGAAACCCTGTTAGAACTACAGGAAACCCTTTTTGAGCAAAAAATTATGTTATGAGCCTAGGACAAGCCCTCAACTTGACTCCCATGACTTTTTCCCATTTTTAGGCCTTGGACAAACGCTAGAAAGAGATCGGAGAACTCTTGGAAAACATCTTTTCATCACCGCAGTTTGAGTTTTGTTTTGATGGTGAATGCCTCGTTTCCTTCTCTTGCCTTCTTATTCTCTCTTGTGGCCTAGATGACTGCCTAATGGCCTTGGAGTTCTTTGTTTTGATTAGGTCTCTCTTAAGCTCTGCCCTCTTGGGGTTTAGCATACTTTGTTCATTTCTTCCTTCTCGTAGCAACATGCTACCTTCATGTAGTATTCATTCTTCCTCTTTCATGGTCTTCTAAATGTATGGGAGTGATGAGAAATGATGAAGAGGGATTGGATGATGATGCTAGGGCTCAAAGGCAGTAGTGTAGGTTTATGAAAATGGAGAGGATGTTATGTTTGTTTTTTTTTCAAGAATGAAATGGGATGGATGAATGCTGAATAGATAGTGAATATGATGTGGATGGAGGGCTTGGAGTGTTGTGGTGACTTGGCCTTTACAAAAAAATCATCTTTTAACTGTTTTCCTCATTCCTTGCAATCATCACCCTTCATAATTTGACTTTTCAACATTGCATGAGTGAAGGAGTGAGCTGAAATTAACTAGTTGAAGGCAGTTGAAACTGTTGATCGATCCTTAGATTATAAAACCTTATCTCTCATGTATTGACAACAAATTTCTAACTATAATATGCTCAAGATAAGAGGTCAAGAATATTGCATACCTATACCTACCTGATGGCCTTCATATAAATGTTGTTTGTTGGAGAGTGAAATCCTTGCTTTTATTTGATGCATGTGTTTTTCGCTTTTTTCTCTGATGTTGTTCCTTGATGTGCAGGTATTGGATGGTGATGCTGATGAATCTTCACTATGCTTGTGGGTTCCCTCTTGTTAAATCCCCTGTCATGTTTCTCTGATGGATGTGGAGGGCTGTATATGTCTCCTTATCACTGTCTAATGAAGCCAACCTCTGGTTTTTCACTTTAAAACTGTTCACTGCCAATCATGTAGGTGTTGTTCTATATCCTATAGGATCCTATAGGTTTTCAGGGAATCCTATAGGTTTACAAGACAACCTTTTGTAACCGACTTGTTTTGTGCATATCTTCCAAACGGTAGAATGGATTGACCTGAAACTTTCTAAGCATGTTTCCATCATTAGTATGCACCTCCCCATAAAAAAAATTTGGTCAATGGATGCACGAATCTCAAGAAAAAACTAAAAATGGTTGAAGGTGATGGAGGTCAATTTCTTGGAAACGGTACACTGGAATTTTTTGTAATTTCTTGGGCATGTTACCATCATCCATATGCATCTCCCCATGAAATAGATTTCTAAATGGATTCACAGATATCAAGAAAATGCAAAAATGGTTGTAAGTGTTGGAGGTTGATTTCTCAAAAACTGTGCACTGGAATTTGCTGAAATTGATTGAGCATGTTATCGTCATCCATATGCATCTCCCCCTTAAACAATTTGGCAAATGGATGCATGGTTTTCAAGTTATGGCAAAAACAAATTTCTGCTCTCTGTATTTTTGTATCCTGTAGTAAAACAAAGCATATCCTATAGTTTTTTAGGACAGCAAGCAAACTGAATGGTAGAAGCTTGAGAATGATGCGTGGATGGTGAAAATAGATGAGGGTGATGGATTGGCATGGCCTTGGCCTTGTTGGATCATTTGAGCAAAGGAGAAGAAAATCAAAATTTGACTTCTTTTGACTAGGCTTGACCAATTTTTCTTTTGGTACCAACTTGTTTCTGTTGCTTGCAGATGTTGGAGAGTACATGCATTCATTAGAGAGATACATGAAGCAAATATTTTTTTTTCTTTTTTTCTTTTTTTTTCTTCTAGGCCTACTAGTTGCCTCAAGGAGGTTTTCAACTAATAGGTCTACCTAGGCGCCTCAAAGGAGGTTTTCACCTAAGATCTTTCCTTTTTTCTCTTTTTTTTCCCACCCATTGACCACCTCATGGAGGTTTTCAATCAATGAGCCAATCTGAGGCACCTCCAAGGAGGTTTTCACCTGATATTTTTATTTTTTCCTCTTATTTTTCATTTTATTTTTATTTTTCTTCCCCTACCCTACTTGAAAAACAAAATCACTTTCAAGTATAAGAATACCACCAATGGAGCCATGTGCACATCAAGATGACAGACAAAATTTTGTGGAGGCTTGAAATGTATGCTTTGACATGTACCTGGATTTGAGTGATCAAATGCTTTAACTTTGATGACATCAAGCACAATTGAAGAAGAGAGTGTTGCTGCAACTTAGTGACTGTCTGGAACCACATTTCAATATAGTTATGATGCCTCTAGTCCACTTGTTGTTTTGGATTATCTTGGATGTCTTCTTCTACCATGAGCTTCAAGTCTTCCTCTTTTCGCTGATTGATCTCTTGAATACATGGAATATTTGATGGTAACCATGAGGGAGCTTTCTCAATCTCTGATTTTGCTGTCTGCTCTTCATCAAATGCAGCCCATGGTTCTTTGATCTTCTCTTTTGAATCTTCTTCTTTTGTATGTTGTCCTTCCATGGCATCAAGAGAATCATTTTTTTGCAATACTCTTCCTGAGCTATGGTGAATACCATTGAGCTCAAGAGGAGATGTTTGAAAGTGTTGTACCTCAACGTTGTAAGTAGGATGAGCTACTTCAATGTGTGGGTTTGGAAATGGTGTTAGTTGAGTGAGAGTGTATATTTGAGATAGATGTGGATGGGGTTGTGGTGGAAGTGGAGGTGAATGGTAGGGATAACATGGAGTTGGGTATGGAGGAAATTGATGAAAATTTTGAGGATATTGTGGATGGCTCCCATAAGTTCCTTGCCAACCTTGTTGTCGAGATTGGTTTTGGGTTTGAGATGGCCAATGTTGCCAAGGAAAAGGTTTGTTCCAATTACTTTGAGGTGGATATGCATAACCTTGAAATTTTGAATTTGGCTCTTGCATCATATTGGGCTGAATAGGTTGCCATGGTCCTCTTGGAGCTACATAACATTATTGCATTGGCAATTGACTTGCTCCTTCTCCTCTTGGTGAACTTCCTTCAAACTTGGCAATGAGGAGCAACATTTAACTTCATGTGATTCTACATCGACAACACAAACATATTCTTTTTTCTCATTTTGTATTCTTAACATTTCTACTTGTTTGTTTAGATTGCTAAGAATTTTTGTTTTAAAACCATCAAACAAATTTCCAAGTTTAGCTTGACTTACCGATCTTGACGTTGATTGACTTACTCTTGCCTTTCCTCTTGATATGTGTTTTCATGTTCACAAATTTCTTCAAATGATAATTGATATACATCATCTCTACTCATGAGATCAATAATATCAATCCACTCATCCATAATTGTTCTAAGTAAGAGGCTCTCTATTAGATCATCTAGACTCTCATCTTTTCTTTGATTCATTCTAGAGATTTCTTCCTTAAGATCATGATCTTTATATTTTTCTAGAAATATATTTTACATATCATTCCATGATCTTATTGAATTAGTCCCTAAACTCATGAACCACTTAAGAGCTCTATCCTTCAATGTTGGTGGAAACAATCTCAGTTTTTGAGTTTTCAATAAGTAACAATAAGATCTACAAATAATTTCAAATTCAAAGAGAAAGGTTTTCGGATCCTCTGACCTTAGAACATGAAATTTTGGAAGAAAAGATGGAGGGATGTTCTTCATGTGCACACTACCATTAGTATCTTGAATGGGAAATCTGAGAAGATCTTCCTCATTGTCAACATATCCATCCATTTCTTCTACATTCTTTGCCATCTTCTTCTTCTACCTGCAAACATGAATGGTGATGTGGCTCTTACTGCACCACGTGATCAAATGGGGGGTGGGTTGGTGTTGGAGATTTTTTTTTTGTTTTTATGATTGAATGAAAGCACTAATGCAATTCACTTTTCTATTTTCAAAATGAAATATGCCTAATGCAAATAATTTTTTTGTTTTTGCAAAAAGTAAAAATAAATGATTCAACTAGGGAAGAAAAAAATGCATACTTGGACACCTTCGTGGTAATGGCACCAAAAAGTGATGAGCCTTGGTATTACAACAAGAATGCTGCAACTCCCAAGGCTACCAACTTTAATTATCAACCTAGGATTCGTACAAACTTAAGAGGTATCGACACTATATGTGCGGCATTCAATGTGTCCTTCCTTTGTTGTCATGATGTAATGGAGTGCATGTGAAGTCAAATCCTAAACTAATTGCGGAAAATGAAATGTTCGAAATGGAACCTTAATCTATTGCAAAAAACAAAGTACAATGAAATAAACATATTCTAATTGCATAAACATCATGAGCTAAATGTAAGAAAAACCTAGCTTAACCCTATTTATCACATGTGATGATTTAAACTAATTGAGCATGAAATATGATCTATAGGGTACTAACTGTTGTGTGCATGTGTAAATATCAAAGAACTCATTTTTTAAATCTTTTTGCTTTATAAATGCAAATGCTAATCTTCCTTTGATCTTTAGCAAGGGAGACGAGTGTGGAGCAAGAGGGTTAAAATGGTCAAAATGGCATAGAGGTCAAGTAGAGGCCTAATCCCAGCTTCAATGATGATTTTTCTCAATTCGGGCTTAAAACAGGCTTTCCTATAGGATGCTACAGTGATATCCTATAGGATGTTATTGTGATTTCCTACACGATCCCCTGATTTACTACAAGATGTTACAGATTTACTATACGAAAATATAATTCATCGAATGACCAAAAAAATCAAATCCAAATTGGATGGGACAAATTTTTGTTATTAACTAGGATGTCTTAGGTCCCCATTCCAAGTGGAATCACTCAAAAAGACCTCTGTTAACTCATGCTAAAAAATAGAAAAACATTACTAGTCAAAAATCTAGAAATTTGAGAACTAGTGAGCTAGTAAATCTAAAAAATTCCTAACCTAGTCAAGTGAAAATGAAATGGGGTAATTTTTTTATGAACTAGAATGTTTTTATGATATAATTCAAGTGGAACCAACTCGATTGAAGCTTGTTAGCATGCTAAAAAAATAGCAGAAATTTATTGTTCTTTGCTACAAAGAAGTCCAAAAATCTAGATTTGGGAATAAGAAGACTAATCCAAGCAGCTCAATGATTACTATGAACTTCCAAAGCTCTTCCAAGGATGAAATATTTCATTTTATTCTGCAAAATAATGTACATGAACCATTTAACTCAATCCTACAACAAGAAATCATTAATATCAAATGCAGAAGTAGAAAGAAATATAAACAAAAGATGCATGTCAATAATAAGTGAAAAGAAGGAAAGAAAATGATACAAAATGGCTATGAGGCTTCTGGTATGGCCAAACCCAAGGAAACCCGGAGACCTATAGAGAAGAAAAAGATTTAGAAGCTGAACATGACACCAATCTTCATTATTTTCATCAATAGAATTACATCCCTACAAGAAAATACAATGGAGCTGCAAAAATTATTGGTTCTCTCCATAATAACACTAATGAGAATCTTCTCCTACAGGAAAATTCGACTTGATACTTATACAAAATGATTAGGAATCATTCCCCATGAAAGGAGGAAGTTTTCCCAACCAAAATCCCTTGATTAGTGGATTTGGTCCCAATACTAGGAATCTGCATTAAATGGCAAGGAACACATTCCTTGATTTTCTCAATTAATGGAGTTCCACAATGTGTGCCATAATTCCATAATATCTTGTTAATTTATTATTTATTATTGATCCTCGTGTAGTAGGGAACAAGTCCCTAAATTACCTCCTCCTCCAAATCTTCATAATCTACCCAATATTCTCATAATATTCCATAAAAATAAATAATATTAAGCACAAATATGCAATTATTCATAAACCTTCCTAATGAATATATTAAAGCTACAAATACATTATCTAATGTAGAAAGAGAGGTTTAATGTGATGAAGGATAGTCATAGGCCTTAAATTAATGTTTAATAGAGGTATGGGCCTTAGTTTATGTCTAATTTAGAGGCCTATCATTCACATCTTAAGGAAAAACACCTACTTTTCTTATGACAACTTAAACTATGTGAGTGACTTGGAGAGGACTCCATTTTATCAATATGAAAACATAGGGTCTTACAACCCTATTCACACAATAATTTGAATATATTTAACCTAAAGAAGGGTACACGCCCTACTCCTTGCAACTTTTTCATATGAATTTTAAGAAACTAACACTTGTTTTTAACTATTAAATCCATATACCATATACTCTCTCTTGTTTGCACCCACCTAATATACAAGAACACTTAAATGTTTTCAATACATCCAAGTTAAGAGGGCACGTTTCCTTCTTACACTTAAATGTTTTCAATACAACCAAGTTAAGAGCACATGTTTCCTCTTCAAATTTTAAAAGTACAACATGTCTACCTCTATAAACTAACAACAAAATCATTGCATAAAAAATGTAATCTTAAATAAATACACCAAATATGGAAGAAATGTTTTCAAACAAAATCATTAAAAAAAAGGGTGTTATTTTGTCAAATACAACTATTATATTTAGATTATTAGTTAGTTAATTAGATTATTAAATAAAATATTGTATTTATTGTTTTTCACAGAGAAAATTATATCATTTTTGAAAATTAATTTTGAAGTACAAAAGCCCTCCTAACTCCAATCTTCATTTACGTTCTAAAACAAGTAGTATATTTTCACTTTTCACAGGGCACAAATTCTAAAAGTACAACAAAATCATTGCATAAAAAATGTGATCTTAAATAAATATACCAAATATGGAAGAAATGTTTTCAAACACAACCATTAAAAAAATGGTGTTAGTTTGTCAAAGACAACTATTATATTTAGATTATTAATTAGTTAGTTACATTATTAAATAGAATATTGTATTTATTGTTTTTGGAGAAAATTTTAGCATTTTTGAAAAATTTCATCCTTAATTATGATGTACAAAAGCCCTCCCAACTCCAAACTTCATTTACGTTCTAAAACAAGTAGTACATTTTCACTTTTCACATGGCGCAAATTCTAAAAGTACAACATGTCTACCTCTATAAACTAACAACAAAATCATTGCATAAAAAAGGTAATCTTAACTAAACACACCAAATATGCAAGAAATGTTTTAAAACACAACCATTTTTTATACTACGAAAAGGAGTGTTAGTTTGTCAAATACAACTATTGTATTTAGATTATTAGTTAGTTAGTTAGATTATTAAATAGAATATTGTATTTATTGTTTTTGAGGGAGAAAATTTTGGCATTTTTGAAAAATTTCAGGGTTAATTCTGATGTGCAAAGGTCATCCCAACTCAAATCTTCATTTACCTTCTAAAACTAGTATATTTTCACTTTTCACATGGCTCAAATTCTAAAAGTACAACAAGTCTACCTCTATAAACTAACAACAAAATCATTGCATAAAAAATGTAATCTTAAAAAAATACACCAAATATGGAAGAAATGTTTTCAACACAACCATTAAAAAAGGGATGTTAGTTTGTCAAACACGTTTATGGTATTTAGATTATTAGTTAATTACTTAGATTATTAAATAAAATATTGTGTTTATTGTTTTCAGGGAGAAAATTTTAACATTTTTTTTAAAAAGTTCAGCATTAATTTTGATGTACAAAATCTCTCCCAACTCCAATCTTCTTTTATGTTCTAAGACAAGTAGTATATTTTCACTTTTCACAGGGGTGGAGGGAAAACGATACTATATTTTCCCTTTTCGGCCGGAGGGAAAATGATAGTATATTTTCACTTTTCACATGGCTGGAGGGAAACAAGATTGAAGAGTTGTGAATTAGGGTTTTACCAGTAGCGGAGTCTATATCGAACCCACCATTGGATCTTCAATCCATTAACAATGCCCAAGTATGTTTCATTTCTAACTTTGTTGCATTTCCACCCCACTTTGTCTTCTTCCACACAAAGAGGAGTACACAAACCTCAGATCTCTGGTTCAAAGTCCACTATTTTTTTGCATTCTTGCTTTTAAGTTTATGCTTTAATATTTGTGCTACACTTTGTTACTGTTTGCAAGGATGGCGTTGGAATTTGATGACTTTGGGAGGCCATTTATCATAATAAAAGAGTAGGAGCAAAATACCTAAATGAGAGGCTTAGATGCATAGAATACCAACATTGTGGCTGCCAGGGTTGTTGCTAGAATACTCCGCACCTCACTCGACTCCAAGAAAATAGAAAAGATGTTATAAATCTGCTTCAGCGATGTCTTCATCAGTAAGCTTTTATTCCTTTTATTCATTCTCTATTTCTAGATCAGTGAAACTCCTTAAATTATGAAAGATAGTATAATTTACTTTAAAACCTATATGATTCAGTAAGCTCCTATTCCTTTTATTCATTCTCTATTTCTAAATCAGTGAAACCCCTTAAATTATGAAAATTAGTAGAATTTACTTTAAAACTTGTATGACTCACAACTAGAAATTACTTAAAAATATATATAGATATTATGTAAAGAGTGAAATAAGCCAATACTATGCAATCTACTCACTCTCACAAATGTTGAGGCCCACCTTACTAGATACTTTACATATTTTGATGCCTTGCTACAAAAGCTCTTAAAATTGATGAATGCGTTCAGATGTCACCAAGTTTGAGGCATAGACCTTCTCTAGAGGTATTTTTGATGAGATTTTCACTAATGGAGAGCCACCTAGTTACGTACTCATATACTCATTACTCATCCTATTTCCAAAGCTCCATAAGAGATGTTTGGAAAACAAATTGTTTGGGTAGGAATTTGAAAATCTTCTTCTATTGGATCTACAACCATCCAAAGTTTTCTTTCTTGTTAAACAAATGTTGTAATTGTAGTGCAATAGTTTTGGGAAATTGATAAATAGAGTTTGAAGCCTTGTAGAATATTTCTAAGCATTCTAGCATGTTGTTAAAAGTATTATTTTCTGATGCTGGAGCATCCAGCTCAGGGAATGACATGGCTGGGAGTTTGTCTCTTTCAACGTAGTTTGAATTTCATTAGTTTTCATTTTCTAGGAATGGTTGTCTCAGCCAATGTTAATGTTTGCGTACATATTTCTTTTTAATTTTTTAGTTTTATTTAAAAATAATAATAATTTGCAAAGAAAGAAAAGACAGTTATTCAAAAACCATTTAATTTAACCACATAATGTAACTACTCGCAGTTTTCTAACTGTCCAGTGTTCTCTACAAAACGAAAGGAGAAAGCAACTAATGTAATCTTTTGTCATCATAGAACTGAACGAAGAGAAGGCACAGAAACATTTTTCTGAAGACAAAATCTAAATCCATTCATGTTACAGCTCTAGAATTATTCCTACAGAATATTGTTGAATTATTTTCTTTTCCATAAGCACAGTAAATATACACAGGTGAACAGTAAGCACCAAAAGCAAGGAGATCTCCCAGACAAGCAGCAGCACCAACAGAGAAAATATACAAGGGAACGAGAAAGCCATTATCCACAAAGACAAGATTCAAGTACAGACATGATTACATTCCCATTTTTCCTTTGCAAAATTTGAACAATCAAATTCACAA